>JBBBDQ010002293.1:1380000-1462500 GCA_037127315.1 Ascarosepion bandense | reverse complement strand
GTTAGGGGTTGTAGGTTCAAAATTTTTCATAAATATTCAGGCTTTCAAATATATATATATATATATATGTGTGTGTGTGTGTGTGTGTGTGTGTGTGTGTGTGTGTGTGTGTGTGTGTGTGTGTGTGTGTGATTAGTTTTTGGATATAATTAAATTAAACCAGTACCCAGTTGTATTAAAAAGTTCTCAGTATATATACGTTACAAAACCTTTGAATATTTTTTATTTTGAAATGAGTTATCTTTGCAACCTAGGTTTCAACCTTTCGGTATCTTCAGGCGATTTATAATAACTGATTTTCTAACGTTTTCAAACGTACAACTAAGAATGCACGACTAGAAGTTTAAAATAACTGAAATTTCAAAATTAAAGTGATGTTATTTATGGATATTAAACATTTTCATTCAGTTTTGCATGATTCTAAGATAAATATTTTGGCATGATTACATCTGGACATTATTTCTGATCTTTCATTTAGTATTTCTTTTTTGTTCTGGAAATAATATCATGGCTAACTTTTCACCGTGGCATAATCTGTAGACATCACCACCGTTGTAAGGTTTGGCTTTTTTAATTTTTTATTAAACTTCATTTTATATCAGGATCTTTGCCATTTTTTCTCTTAATTTTCACACATGTCTAGCTATTTTGGTACAATTTTTAATGTTTTCCAGTTTGAATGTAGACCTGTGATTAATTCATCGTTTTATGAAAATACATTTTGTGGATCCTAAATATGATTTTCTTTGTCCAGCTGTATCATGTACTTCTGCTTTGTAAATAAATTCTGTTTTACAATGTCTGTCAAGTGTGCATTTATTTTTGTCTCTACAGCTACATTCTTTATTATCGATAACATGTTACACGTTATTTGTTAAGTTTTTGGCGTTTGTTTATATATATATATACAAAAATCTAGAGTGCCTTTGCCCTGACGATCCGTAGTGTGAAACCGCGGTAGGTTTTGGCTCACTCTAGATTTTTGTGTGTTTTTGCTCTACTATTGTATCTTTTCTTTCGTACTTTGTATTGAGCCCTTTTTCTTGTGTTTGGTTCCGTTTGGGGTTTTTTCTTTACTGCGGAGTATTGAATGTTTTGTTCTTGTTCCGCGGGTTTCTTTTTTCCCCCCATTTATCCGACGTCTTAGTACACCGGATTGTAACGGATTTAGGTTCTGTTTCTTAATGGTTTTTTCGGAGGTTTATTTTAGTATAAATTTACGGCCTGCATACTTACAGAGTCTATTTAGTTATTATTATTATTATATATATATATATATATATATATATATATATATATATATATATATATATATCGTTACGAGGATGCATTTATATATAAAACATATTAATGAAGTCTACAAAAAAGTTAAAATCTATAGTAAAGGATGGTTCTACTTGGTATTACAAAAAAGTTCTAAGTCATGAAGTAGTTTTAAAAATAGGGAAACTAGAAACAGAACGTTTTGAAGATCCTCGAATGTTCGAGAAAAATCTAGAGAATTAGCGATGATTCGAGAAATATGCAAATTAGGTGTTAGCCCCTATAAAAGTAGGTTTTGGGGAGAGAGTAGTTAGTTGTTAAAAGGATTTGCTGACGTTATCAACTCCGGCCTGATTCAGGATTTGTATATCCAGCCGAAAGAATCTCTACTAAAAGTTGCCGACCAACTAAAACCTGAAAGAGAACCTCATGGAGCTGAATGAGTAAATAGAATTTTTTGACTCTTTCATTAACAAAACAAAAAAATATTCTTTATATACACATTATCCAAAAATAGTACTTAGCATACTCGCTTGCCTAACGTGTAAAGATTACTTCACCCACTGCTTACCACTCCGTTCGTAACACTTCGCCTGCCTGTAGTAAACTCTGTTTCTATTTAAATGCAAAAATTGTATATTTGTAATTTTTTCATTTTATGTCTTTTGGAAATTAGATATTTGTCTGTGTTTTGGTCAATCATTTCTTTTTCTTTTGTTACAACTTATAACACGGAATGTTTTATGAATTTATATTGTATGGGTATAAATTATCTTCATATTTGAATTTATGAGTATTCTAAGAAGATGAAATTATTCAATTCAAAGTTCAGTCTTTTTTAATATTTAGAATATCTTACAAACGTACTCATTTCTACTACATGTCAAACGTTAAAGGTGTATATCAAATAATTCTGGGGTGGGGAATATCAAATAATTCTGGGGTGGGGAATAATAATTACATCGTGTGTTATCTGAGAGTAACAGTGTCAAAGCTTAATAAGATTATCATTGTAGTGATCAAAGCTAAAGTATGCATCAGAAAGAATTGAACCTACTTCAAGGTTA
The DNA here is from genome assembly GCA_037127315.1 of Ascarosepion bandense. Classification (NCBI taxonomy): domain Eukaryota; kingdom Metazoa; phylum Mollusca; class Cephalopoda; order Sepiida; family Sepiidae; genus Ascarosepion; species Ascarosepion bandense. Next base: position 1,460,170 of record JBBBDQ010002293.1, on the reverse strand, counting down.
ATCGAGGTTTTCTTACCCGAACCTTATAGCGAACGCACATTAATAATTAGGTTTGGTTTCGTTTGATTCAGCTACAAAGTATAGGTTAGCCAATTTTCTGTAATACAATTTTCTCAACGAAGACAGTCAGACTGCCTGCACTAGAAACCTACGCTTTTTATTGGGATCGAAGAACACATTCTGACGCAGGCAGGAAGCGTGTTAGCAACGATGAAACAGATCTGAAGATATTTAATAACTACAGCTTACTCTGGTTGGGCACAAGTGGTTAGATCATGCGCTTTCCGACCATGAGATCTGCGTTCGAATCACTCTTTTGGTCGATTTGTCAGGAGAGTTTAAATTTCATCTCAACTACTATTCCAAATATCAAAATGTTATAAATAGTTCGTGACTGACGTCATAGTTTTCTGAAATTTTTTAAACAGCCTTAATAATTTTAACTTTTTCACATTTCTAAATTTATTCACAGGCCGTAACATAAAACAAATTCATCCTAGTAATAATAATATAAGCCCTGTGTCTCTTCTACAGATTCTTTCATGGCTTCTGCTCAGATGAACTTAGCTCACTGGTACCCCCCCCATGCATGAATTTGCTCGAGCCACAAGATTAGCAACTAAGTCCCACCCGTTTACTGTGAAACCAATAAATTGTTAACGCAAATTCTACTCCATCAGCTTCTTCTCTCGCATTTCCCGCCTGTGGGGCAGTGGATGTCGACTCGGAACGACAAATCAGGGAGTCGAGTTCGAATTCCAGTTGAATTCCTTGCATTCACTTGCGCACAAATACCTTTGGGAAAGGTATTAATCCGTTTCTTCCCTCTAGTTATGGGTTAAATAATAGAACAGATTGGGTTCTATAACATTGGCTGGTAACCAATCTACCGGAGAAAGCAATGGCAACCTACTGCGGGATAATCTTCTGTCCAGTCAGTGATGTTTCTTTCGAGACCTGATCGCCCAAAGCATGTATCACGTATGGCACTTAACTGACTGACTGAGTATAATAGTTGGAAACATGATTAAGGCTTCTACTGGGTGTAAAGTGGAGGATCAGTTTCCTATTGTTATGAAGTAATAAACTGATCTCCCACTAATTACTACTTAATAATTTAATATATCTTTTCTCCCTCTATCTATGAGTCAAATAACAGGACAGATTGGGTTCTATAGCTATGGCTGGCAACCAATCTACCGCAGAAAGCAATGGCAACCTACTGCGGGATAATTTTCTGCCCAGTCAGTGATGTTTCTTTCGAGACATGATCGCCCAAGCGTGTTTCACGTATGCCACTTAACTGAGTGAGTGGAAGGGAACGAAATGTAATAAATGTTGGTTATACAAGATACCAGTAAAACAGAGCGGAAAAGATTTGGTATCACCGTTTTTTATTTACGGTATAATTAACCTTAAGTAAATTTCTTGAATATTCATGACCTTAAATAAAGCTACTGCCTTCTGGTTATTACGCTATAACTTTGACTTGAACATTCAGGCAAACAATTTCGAACATCTACGATGATTGTTCAGTTTGTGCATAAATAACAATAACTAAATAAATTTCCTTCTGAATGTTTCTTTCAAGATATGATCGCCCAATGTGTGTATTACGTATGGTACTTAACTTACTGACTGATGACCTCTGGAAAGTGTCTGATTACCCACGCCACGGGTTGTCACAATCTTTGTGAATTAAAGTGGGTATATGGAAAAATTTTGGAGCTATTGATAGCTATATTAGGACGAAATCACAAGTTATCGCTTAGGATGTGAAGAACTGTTGGTGGTTGTGTTAGCTGTTGGTAGTTGAAGTCAGAAGTCACCGTAACCGTGGTTTTGGGCGTACTGACCATTTTAGACGGTTGCTCGCACCACTTAATACGCTCTTTCGGAGTGGTAGCACCTGTTAGGGTCCCAGCTATCGGTAAATATTAAACCCCCCAAACTGGGGCCAAAACACTATGAAAGTATAAAATAGAGATATTTTTTTTTTAATCGTATCACCCCGAGCAAGGCGGTAACGCCACTCATGTGCAGAAGGCTACGTAATAGTGAAAAGATTGGAAAAGAGAAAGCCGGAAACCACATCCTAAACAGGGAACAAGGGATGAGCCTCTTAACCTGTTCAATAGATGTGGGTGAAGTGTGAACCGGGCGATAGATAGATCTATCTACTCCAATTATACAGATACATAGAGATAAAATCAGATATAGTGATATATAGAGATGAAACGAAATAGATGGATATAAACTGATATATATATACATAGGTAGGTCCTGGTTATGATGGTAAACTGCATATTGCAGCAAGGCCTCTCTCTGATTAGCAAGTTGTGAGGAGTATGGAACCTCCTCTTAATTGCTGTTGTTCCTAGGTACACCTTGATCTGAAGTGGTTCCAGCTATGGGTAAATATTTAACCCCTAATCTGGGGTCAAATAGAATTTATAGAAATATATACATAAAAATAAACTTTGATAGAAAAATGTAGATTTTTGAGAGGAAAAAATTATTGCCATAATACATTTTTGAAGGAAAAAAATATCATCAGCAATATATTTTTTAATACAAAACTAGAAGACATCATCAGTTTTATAAAAAGATTTTTAAATCGTATTAGCAAGGCGGTAACACCACTGATGTGCAGGGGTATTACATAAGAGTAAAAAGATTAGATAGGAAAGAGTGAAAAGAGTGAAGAGAAAAACGAACCAGTTAGAAAGAAGCAAGAGAAGGATGGGAATACAGGTATGTTGACAGTTGCAAAGGTGGAGAGAAAGGAAAGAATATCCAGGGGGTGCTACATAAGAGATAAAGATTAGATAGGGGGAGAGTAAAGTTAAAGACGAACCAGTTACAGGAAGTGTTAGAGAAGGAAGTAAGAGAAGGATGGGAATACAGGTGTGATGACAGTTGCAAATGTGGAGAGAAAGGAAAGGATGTACAGGGCAGTGTGGAAGAAACTAGGGTCAGTTAGTTAAGAGATGAATATTGACATTGCATTTAAATTCCTGGAAGTTGTAGCCGTCAGGAAAGCAGGAATATGGAAGCGAGTTCCACAGACGGGAAGTACGAGAAAAGAAGCTATAGGAGTAGAATTGTAAAATAAAAAAAAAACACCAAAATCTGCCTAAATCAACCTTCTCACTATAACCAATCATTAAATAATACCTGAGAATCGTACCTTTTTGGCATTAAATAACTCACAGAGGTTGATATGCTATTAAACAAAACTGAAACTCAAAAAGTAAAACACAAATACATCCGAGAAGATCTCTGTATAAAGAACTAGTTAATCGTCCTAGTAACCAGAAATACTCGGATACGAGTCTTTTTTTCTTATAGTGACAAGAAAGAACTACAAATAAACTGCAAGAAAAAAGAATGCATGCTCATCAGCAAAAAAGGCAGCCCAAAATGCCAATTACAAGTGAGGGACTCTAAAATCAAGCAGGTACAGAAATTTAAATACCTAGGAAGTGTTCTAACAGAAGACGGAAAGTGCGACACTGAATTCCGAAGGCGAAATGGCATGGCGAAAAAAGCATTCCAGAAGTTGAGTAAAGTATTAAGAAACAGGATAATTTCACTAGAAACAAAGAGGAGAGTACTGGATTGCTATGTGATGCCGGTTCTTCAATATGGCAGGGAATGTTGAACAATATCTTCTAAGCTGAACGAAAAACTTGAAGCAGCGGAAATGTGGTTCTACAGAAGGATGCTGCGGATATCATAGACCGAGCATGTGTGCAATGACGAAATTTTGGAAAGGATGGAAACGAAAAGGAAATTAATACTGAGCATCAGGAAGAGACAACTAAAGTTCCTGGGACATGAAATGAGTAAGGAGAGCTTAGAGAACCTGATACTAATAGGCCAGATAGAGAGGAAAAAGAGATAGGGGAAAGCAGCGGATAACATATTTGAAGGACCTGATCAGGTGGATGACGGAATCAGGGTTACATAGTGCAACAGGAGAAAGCGTGCTAAGAGCCACCAAAGACAGGGAGATGTGGAATAGACAAATTTAATGACAGGTCTATTAATGGTTCTACAAATTAAAAGAAATTATATTGAAATTTCTAAATGTTAAATATTAAAATTATAAAATGAAAATGAAAATTTACAATGTTAAAAATAAGGCTTTCAAAACAAGTTAAGGAATATTTTTCGCAAATTTTCAGTAAAATCTTTTTATCTGTGTATTTTAAGGATTACAACATATAACTTTCGTTTTTCTTGATTCAAATGTTATGATTTTATTACTTAGCCCAAATTAGGGGTTGTCTAGACTAAACGAGAAATAAATTAATTAATCTAATTTCTTATTTCAAACTCAGTCAAAATGTGTGTGCTCACATGTCTATTAAATTGCACCAGCACATTTAACGTACACACGCACACGTCTATTGAACAGGTGAAGAGGCTCATCCCTTGTTCCCTGTTTAGGATGTGATTTCCGGCGTTCTCTTTTCCAATCTTTTCACTCTTTTCTCTCATTTTTTTTTTACTCAATTTGAGTAGATAGACTAAACTATCGCCCGGTTTACACACCACCCACGTCTTTTGAACAGGTATAGAGGCTCATCCCTTGTTCCCTGTTTAGGATGTGGTTTCCGGCTTTCTCTTTTCCCATCTTTTCACTCTTTTCTTTCATTTTTTTCCTCAATTTGAGTAGATAGACTAAACTATCGCCCGGTTCACACTCCACCCACGTCTATTGAACAGGTGTAGATGCTCATCCCTTGTTCCCTGTTTAGGATGTGGTTCCCGGCTTTCTCTTTTCCAATCTTTTCATTCTTACGTAGCCCCCTGCGCTTCAGTGGCGTTACCACCTTGCTTGGGGTGATATGATTAAAAAAAGAAATTATTAGGCCACCCCAGTTTTTTTTTTTAATGATGTATTTCATATTATTTTTTAGTATTTATTGCCAAGTGGAGAATTCGAAATTAAAATAGAATGGTTCTTTTGTTATTATTACTTTGCAAAATTTTAAGAGATTTAAATGGCGAAGAGGGCACAAAAAACTGGACACCAGAACAGTTCATTTGATGCACATGTTATTGGGCAGTATTAACAAAAGAACCATTCTATCTTCATTTAGAATTATCTACTTGGCATTAAATACTAGAAATAGTATGAAATACATAATATTCTTTTAAAAACTGGAGTTGTTTAATAATTATATATATTTGTATTGTAGGAATTATCTGGACATCTTATACAGTAGATATTTTTTTTTACAAATTACTTTCAAAGGCAAATCGCGATAATTTACCCATTGCACCCTGTAGATTATATATACTACCAGCCATAATTATTAGCCCACCCCAGCTTTTTAAAAAAATGATGTATTTCATACTATTTTTAGTATTTATTGGCAAGTGGATAATTCTAAATGAAAATAGAATGGTTCTTTTGTTATTATTACTTTGCAAAATTTCACAAGGCAAATAGCGACAATTTACCCATCGCACCCTGTACATTTGCTATATATATCTATATATATATATACATATACGCTACCGGCCATAATTATTAGGCGACCCCAGTTTATGAAATAAAATGATGTACTATTTTTAGTATTTATTGCCAGGTGGATAATTCTAAATGAAAATAGAATGGTACTTTTTTTATTATTATTTTGCAAAATTTTACAAGGCCGTCAGGAACATCTCTGCTTTGGCCAGCCAATAAGAAGAAGAGACTAGCATGGGGAAGAGAGCACAAAAACTGGGCACCAGAACAGTTCATTTGATGCACATGTTATTGTACAGTATTAACGAAAGAACCATTCTATTTTCATTTAGAATTATCCATTTCATCGTAGCGTAATTATCTGCAAGCTGGATTTGAGGATCATTAACACTGTATTAGATCGTCAGTGGGTGCTCCATATTTATAGCTTTTTTCCAAACGTAAATTATTTTTCATAGATTATGATCAGTTGTCTCATCATATCGTAATTTTTTTTTTAATCATATCACCCCAAGCAAGGCGATAACGCCACTGATGCGCAGAGGGGTTACGTAAGGGTAAAAAGAATGGAAAAGAGCAAGCCGGAAACCACATCCTAAACAGGGAACAAGGGATGAGCCTTTTCATCTGTTCAATAGACGTGGGTGGAGTGTGAACCGGGCGATAGTTTAGTCTATCTACTCCAATTGGAAAAGAAAAAAAAAGGAGTAAAAAGATTGGAAAAGAGAAAACCGGAGACCATATTCTAAATAGGGAGCAAGGAATGAGCCTCTTCACCTGTTCAATAGACGTGGGTGAAGTGTGAACCGGGCGATAGTTTAGTCTATCTACTCCAATTGGAAAAGAAAAAAAAAGGAGTAAAAAGATTGGAAAAGAGAAAACCGGAAACCACATCCTAAACAGGGAACAAGGGATGAGCCTTTTCATCTGTTCAATAGACGTGGGTGGAGTGTGAACCGGGCGATAGTTTAGTCTATCTACTCCAATTGGAAAAGAAAAAAAAGGAGTAAAAAGATTGGAAAAGAGAAAACCGGAGACCATATCCTAAATAGGGAGCAAGGAATGAGCCTCTTCACCTGTTCAATAGACGTGGGTGAAGTGTGAACCGGGCGATAGTTTAGTCTATCTACTCCAATTGAAAAAGAAATAGAAAAAGAAAAGAGTTATAAGATTGGAAAAGAGAAAACCGTAAACCGCATCCTGAACAGGAAACAGGGGATGAACCTCTTCACCTGTTCAATAGATGTGGGTGGAGTGTGAAGTTAGATTGGGAGTTCATTAAGAAAGAGTTCTATGCTCGTTAAATGCCGCATCTTAACCATTTTTTTTATTTTAGTAAATAAGCATTGATTGCCTCATGTTGTAACGGTTTGCAAGTTAGATCCTAATTCTATGACACATAACTGGACCAAACGTCTTTTTTAAATTTCGTCATTTTTAGAAACTATATTTGTTGACTGGTAAAATATTCTTTTGTATATTATAAACATGATAAAATAAATGCTCGATCGGATCAGTCAGTTAAGTGCCACGTGAATCACGCTTGGGCGATCATGTCTCGAAAGACTGACTGGGCAGAAGATTATCCCGCAGTAGGTTGCCATTGCTTTCTGCGGTAGACTGGTTGCCGACCAAGGCTATAGAGCCCAATCTGTCCTGTTATTTGACTCATAGCTAGAGCAGGAAGAGATGTATTATATTTTTAAGTAGTAATTAGTGGGGGATCAGTTTATTACTTCATAATAATATAAAATTGATCCCCCACTTTATGCCCAATAAAAGCCTTAATCATGTTTCCAACTATTATATTCAGTCAGTCAGTTAAGTGTCATACGTGATACACGCTTGGGCAAGCATATCTCGAAAGAGACATGACTGACTGGGCAGATGATTATCCCGCAGTAGGTTGCCATTGCTTTCTGCGGTAGACTGGTTGCCGACCAAGGCTATAGAACCCAATCTGTCCTGTTATTTAACCCATAACAGGAAGGAAGAGACGGATTAATACCTTTCCCAAGGGTATTTGCGCGTAAGTGAATGCAATGAATTCAACTGGAATTCGAACTCGGCTCTCCGATTTCTTGTTCCGAGCCGATATCCACTGGACCACCACGCACATCCTATACGTTCCCTAATTCGACATGATGTTGAAAATAGGCTGGACATTATTGTTAAAAACCAAAAAGAAAAAAATTACTTATTAATTGATATGGCTTGTCCAGCTGGTTGTAACATAGCAACAAAGGAATTTGAAGAACGTTCAAAATATAAAGACCTGGAAATTGAAATAGAAAAAATGTGGAAATTGAAAACAAGTACCGATGGCGGGTGCACTTGGAATGATAAAAAAATGGAACAAAAAACACATTGAAAGAATCCCTGGAAACCCCAGCTTAAGAGATATACAAAAAATTGTCTTGTTAAGTACAGTCCACACACTTAGAAGAACTTTGTCTATGTAACGCTAGGGATGTTAGGGAGATATGAAAAAACATGAAATGGTGACTTAGCAGCACATCACAACCTGCCTTAGGTCTTCATGCAGACTTGGTATGTAGTGCGACCATAGCAGAAATAATAAAAATAATAATAATAATAATAATAATGTTATTATTATTATTATTATTATTTTGTTTCTACCTTGATTCTAAAGCCGAGACGCTGAATTGATTCTATCTTGTGGTGAACGCAGTCACCCCGACGTGGTGTCATGGTTAGGAAGCTTGTCTCGCTAGAGTCTATTACAACTGATTCTTACTGCGTACCCAATACCCTTGTTCTACATATAAGCGGCGCTTAGTAAATCTAGTGGTGAGGTTTTTGACTTATTTTCGAATCAGCCACCAGATTTGAGAAGACTGGATTAATGACCGTCGTCGCGTTTATTTTATACTTTTTATTTTGAAGAAATCAAAAAACAAAAAAAAAAAAAGAAATATGTCAAAATCGTTCTTGTTTTTGTTTTTTTTGCGTTTCACCAAAGCTATCTTTTGCCCCCCCCCTTTTCATTCGATGTCTCTCCCGAATTCTTTGTGACATTTTTTTTTGCCTAAATTGAAAGCCTCCATGCTTCATTGCCAGATAGCTTCTATTTTTTGTCCTCTCATTTTTGACGCGTTTCAAAACAGAAATCAATGCGATCGATCTCGCATCATTTGAAAGGTAAGATCAATTGATGGCATGCCTTTAACTCCAGTTAACACGAGTATGAATGGAAACGCAATACTCTCTTTTATTTATACATATTTATTTTGCTAAACTTTTCTCTCTCTCTTTTTTAAGGGTTATTACTTTGCTCCGTTGAGCGTTTCACGATTATTCACCGAGTTCAATGAGTGTTACCCGTGAATGAGTGACGACTTTTCACTACCGCCAGACGTTGTGACTGTTAAAATTGTATGCATACGAAATAAACGTGTGTACACCAATTAGTTAATGCAGTTCAAAAAAGGCAAAAAAAAAAAAAAAAGGAAAAAAGAAAAGATAGCAAAAAGCAAGTAAATTCTAATTAGACATTTGTTGCCGCTGTCAGTGCCATCAAAATCCGCAACAATTGTCGCTTAACGTTTCCATGATGCTGAAATGAAACATCAACTAGACTATTTGATTGCTTTGTGTTTTTTACAGTTTATCAACCTTTTGCGAGTTATTTAAAGTCAGTAAATATTTTAGACTGAAAGAAATAATAATAATAATAATAATAATAGTAATAATATTGAAGCAAACAGGCCAGACATTATTGTTAAAAACCAGAAGGAGAAAACTTGTCTATTAATTGATATGGCGTGTCCAGCGGATTGTAACTTAGCAACCAAGGAATTTGAAAAACTGTCAAAATATAAAGACCTGGAAATTGAAATAGAAAAAATGTGGAAATTGAAAACAAGAGTTGTGCCAGTGATAGTAGGTGCACTTGGAATGATAAAAAATGGAACAAAACAACACATTGAAAGAATCCCTGGAAACCCCAGCTTAAGAGATATACAAAAAATTGTCTTATTAAGTACAGCCAACACACTAAGGAAAACGTTATCTATGTAATGCTGGGGATGATAGGGAAGATAGAAAAACATGAAATGGAGTCATAACAACACGCCACTACCTGCCTTAGGTCTCCCCGCAGACTTGGTTGGTAGTGAGACCAATGCAGAAATCGAAATATGATGAAAAATGACATAATAATAATAATAACAACAATAACAACAATAATAAATAAATAAATAAATAATAATAATGATGTACTGATACAAATCTTACTATTTAACCTGTACCTGGGCGGGGGAAGAATTAGATTCATGTCTTTCCCAAGGGTATTTGCGCCTAAGTGTACATAAAAAATCCGACAAAAATAGAAACTCGGTTATCCTACTTCCAATTCTGATCCGCACATCCAAGTTTACAAAACACTGTTATTCCCAAAGTGTCACTCATTTAGATACTAACCAAACTGGACGTTGCTTAACTGCTGTGACCATACGAGAACCGTTTTTATTATCTGAAAGCTTGATTTGGAGATCATTAACACTGAATTAGATCCTCAACGAGTTTTTCATCCTTGTGGCCTTATGCCAGACGTAAGTTATTTGTAGTAGTTGGCTCATTGTAGATTAATTATCTACAGGCTGAATGTTGGGATCATTAACGGTGAATTAGATCTTCAATTGGTGCTACATAATTATAGCCTTGTACCAAACGTACATTATCTTTAGTAAATAACGATAATAACGATCACTCGCCTCATTCGCAGCATAATGATCTGTAAGATGTATCTAAAGATCATTAACAGATAGTTCGTCCCTCACTAGGTGCCCTACATAACATTCTGATATTAGTAACCTTCTTTTTTAGACAAAAGTATTGGTTGCTTCACCGTCGTGTAAAAGTCTGCAGGTAGTTTTATGCTCTATACTTGTGGCCTTGTGCCAAACTAGTCTTTATTGACTTTCGTAACGTTGCTTAACTGCGGTGACTGTTCGGTAACCGGTGTTTCAACGCGATATGGCCTCAAGCCTGTAACGTATTGAGTGTTTTTGCTGCAACATTTTTGAAGAATAATAATTATGTAACGATGCAAGTTATACTAATTAACCCATAGCTGGGGAAGATTTTGTAGATTCGTACCTTCCTTAAGAGTATTTACCCATAAGTGAGTATAAAGAACCCAAATGAAATTGGAACCGAGCTGTACGATTAACACTTCGAGACATCCATAAATCTACCATTACACCCAATTTTACAGCACCTAATACTCCTAAGCTGTCACCCATCTTGATAATAACCAGGATCGACGTTGCTTAATTGCGCTGATCATATGAAGACATGTTTCAACGTGATAAGGCTATAAGCTTTTAATGAGTCACGTAGCTACGATTTTCTTGTTTTGGTGAAAGAAAAATAATTAAGTACTGATACAAGTTTTAACTAATTAACTTTAACTTTTCCCAGGGGAATTCTTTTCCCAGGGGAAGCGTGTAAAACGAACCCAATTAGAAGTAGATTTTCCTATTAACAACTCCGAGCCATTATCCATATAAGTACTTACCCATCCAAGTTTACAGCACCTGTCATTTCTAAGCGGTCACTTATCTGGTTACTAACCAGGCTCAAAATTGCTTAACTGCGGTGACCGTACGAGAACCGATGTTTCAAACATCATATGACTATAAGTCTACAATGAGTAACACAGCTATAACATTTTGAAAGTATATTAAATCCTACTAATTAACCCGTAGAGAGGGAGCAAGTGGTAAATTCATACATTTCCCATTTGTTATATTTGAATATAACAAACCCTACTGAAATTTAACTCTTCTATTAACAATTATACATTATATTTAACCTTGCAGTCACCCATCTATTTACTATCCAGGATAGGTGTTGCTTACCTGCTGTGGCCGTAAGAGAACTGGTGTTTAAATGTTATGTAGCGGTAAGCCAGGCCATCTGGGCATTATGCATTGCCTTACTGATTTTTCATAATTTTATTTTTTAGATATCTAACATATTATTTACGTTATTTAAATCGATGTAACATACTCAACTTTGCCGTATAATCATAAAGTTTTGATCCTTCTAGCTACCGGGCCTTTTTTCGCTTTCTGTCGATCCGTGTAATTTTCAGGGAATTTTGAACTGGATTTTTTATTTATGGACAGTAGACTGTAAGTAGGTGTCCGGAGAGTTTTTTTTTTCTCGCCTGAGTCCATCTTGCACGTATAGAAATCAACCGTCCGCCCATGCATTGAATATTTGTCATATCTGATCGGGCGCCCTTGCTGTTCATCTCGGGGTTCTCGACAGGCTCCAGGGGAGAATCTGTAATGCGATCGGTCCGACCTGACAACTCGACTCCAGCCACTTTCCCACCGACGGGATGTGGTTTCCTTCTGTCTCTTCTACAAATATTTTCATGGTTTCTGTTCCGATGAACTTAGTTCACTGGTTCCCCCTCTAAAAGAATTTACTCGAGCAACTAGACTGGCAACAAAGTCTCACCCTTTTACAGTTAAAACAACCAAATGTAGCCGTCACTTCTACTCCAGTAGTTTATTTTCTCGCACTTCCCGTCTGTAGAACTCCCTTCCGTATTCCTGATCCCCTGATATCTACAATCTCCAACTGACATTTTTTATTCCATTGACTCCAGTCCTTCTCTTTTTTCCCCCAACACTTCTTGTATCTTGTTCTTCTTTTTCGCACTACTTTCGCAACTCCCTTCACACCAGTATTCTTATCCTTCTCTTGCCCTTTGTCGGATGCTCCCTGTAAACGGTTCCTCTTTATCTTTGCTCTCGTCTTATGTAAACTTTGACTCTTATTTCGTGCCATGCGCACCAGAGCCGGTACTTCCTTGCTTGGGGTGAAACGTTTAAAAAAAATGTTTATTAACTCGCAACACGAAATCGTCAAACCAATTTCAAATTCCGGTTGATTCTGTTTTTTGTGCCGTGTCTCTTCAGGATGTTGGCGATCTTTGTTCTCTATAATGTTCTTTTTTTTTTTTTTTTTTTTTTTTTTTTTTTTTTTTTTTTTTTTTGCTATGTCTCCTAAAACCACTTCTTCGACACATAGGCTTAGGCAAGTTATGTGCTATTTTTCTCTCTTGTCTCTCTTGCCTTTAATATGCACTATGAGTGTCCAAGTCCGCTTTACCTCATTTGCATAGTAAAATTACTTCTAATGCATTTTTATGGAAAACATTCTTCCAATCTTGATTTCATAAATTAAATTACTTTCTGACGCATTTTCATAGTAATGTATGTTTAATATTAATTAATTGCAATTACATTGACACACAAGTAGATTGGAGTAATCCCTTCAGTGGAAAAAAAAGCCTGAGTGATTTAATGGAAAGATACATATAGTGAATAGAATCCACTCATGAAAATGTACTGGGTAGGTCCATTATAGTAAAGTGGATTAACCCCCCCCCCCATGCTGAATTAGATAATCTTTTATAAATGAGGTAGATTAGCTGGTCTGCATTCATGCATGGAGACAGGGTCACCTCGGCGTGATGTAATGGTTAGCAAGCTTGCCTGGCTAGAACTAATTACAACTGAGTAGTGAGTTCGATCCTCACTGGGTACCCCATACTCTTAGCCTTGAGCCACATCTAATCGGCGCTTAGAAAATAATATGCATTGAGAGAGGAGGGGGCAGCAATTTTAGAAGGTAAGTCATTTGACTTCTATAACCCTTTGCAACGCATTTTATAAAAAAAAAAATCAACATATTCATTTTCATAGCAAAATCTTTCTTTTGGTGGACAACTCTGCAAGTCGGAAAGGCCAAAATATTTAGCAAGAAGCGCCTCCCTCGTGGCTCAAATGGGACTGAAACAACCGATGTCTGGAAAACCTGGTTGCATCGGGCTGTCTGATGCATTGCTTGTTAAGATCCGACAGCCCAACTGGCGAGTCTCTCTTCGACCGGTTTGGCCGTTGAGATCTCAATAGATGTTTGCCTATTCCGCCGCTGGGGTCTTCGGAGTATTGTCGCGTTCACTCTAGTCTCACCTCGTTGACCTTACCGCCTTTTGTAGGCCTACTGGAGTTGAAACTCCAGACAGCTTCAATTGTGGGATCTCTGCGACACGCAAGCATTCTAACCTGACAAGGGACGACCCCTTATATTTTGCATTGGACGTCGGAGTGAACAGTTCGTTATCAAATGCTTTAATTAAACTTATTATTACTTTAATGACAATAATAGAAACGAATCAATAAAAAAGAAAATAATTAAAATATAAAATTATTATCATTAAATAGATGAAAACATTTTTATTATTGTTTATGTTAAAAATATTTAAATAAAAAACGAAGAAATTCACAACTAAAACAAGAGTTAAAAAAATTATAATATATTTTTTTTTCAATCGTTTAACCCCAAGCAAGGCTGTACCGCCCCTGATGCGCAGGGGGCTACATAAGAGAGTAAAAGTTTAGGTAGGAAAAACAAAGAGATAGACGAACCAGTTACAGGGGGTGTCAGAGAAAGGTCAATAGAAATATGGAAACACAGTCGTAAATACAACTGCGAAGGTAGAGAGAAAGGAAACGAACAAGATATACGGTGTGATGTAGAAAGAACTGGAGTGGATAAGAGATGGGAATTGACATTGTATTTAAATTCCTGGATGTTGTAGTCGTCTGGAAAACAAGTATACGGAAGGGAGTTCCACAGGCGAGAAGTGCGAGAAAAGAAGCTGATGGAGTAGAATTGTCGCCTGTATTTGGTTGATCTCACTGTAAATGGGTGGGACCTTGCTGCCAGTCTGGTTGCACGAGTAAATTCTTGTGGATGGGGCACCAGTGACCTAAGTTTGTCGGAGCAGAATCCATGAATATATTTGTAGAAGAGACAGAGGGAAGCCACGTCCCAATGAGAAAGTGGCTGGAGTCAAGCTGCCAGACCAGGACCAATCACATTACAGATCCTCATTTGGAGCCTGTCGAGAACACTGAGATGAACAGCAGGGGCGCCTGACCAGACATGACAACAGTATTCTATACACGGATGGATGGTTGATTTGTATATGTGCAAGATGGATTCAGGCGGAAAAAAACTACCTGGCCCGACACTGTAAGCCAACCTTCCTAGCAGTGGGTTTAGCTATTGCCTCAATGTAATGATTCCACTTGAGGTTGGAAGATAGGGTAAGGCCGAGGAGGCGCAGTATATTGCTTTCAGGGAGACTCACTTGGTCCATGCTTACCTGGGAGACAGGAGAGATTGCCGTGATAGTTGACAGACAGCAGCTTCGTTTTAGAAGCATTGAAATTTACAAGCCACTTTTTAACCCAGTGCACCACTGAGTGGAAAACTTTCTCAACATAAGAATATATATATCTATATATCCGAGAGAATACAGAACGGAGAAAGAATTCTTACAACGTCCAAAACATTAATTTAAAACAGTGCTCGATATATAATATATAGAGCTGTGAATATTTATTATAAATTATATTTTAGAACATGTAGATACTTTTTCTATATATATACGTATGTTTGTTTCGACATGAATTTTTAATTTTTATTTTAATGACAACTAAATGATAACGAGGCTAGCAATAAAATTAAGGATATATATTATATTCTTTCAACAATCTTTTGCTGAATATGGCCAACAAGGAAGATTTTACTAATTTTTCCCAGCATTCTCACATTTCCGTTCTTCGGGCGATAAGGAATGTAAAATTTTTATAATTATCGTGCCGAGTCGTTTTTAAGGGTGTGATGTCTCCGCTGTTGTTATTACACACACACACACACACACACACACACACACACACATATATATATATATATATATGTATATATATATATATGTATATATATATATATATATATATAATCAATTATATATATATATGTATATTATAAATTTTATTTTAGAACATGTACATAATTTTTCTATATATATGCGCGACAAAGGTACGTTTGTTTCGACATTGACACTTCAGTGTCTCATCAGGCGGTGTGTAAAGTAATGGAAAGCCTCTTTCCTTATATTTATTTACTTTTGTTAAAGGTGTTGGTGGGGTTTTTATTTATACGATGTTCGTTTATTTTATTTTGAGGATTAGACATGGGGATTAATTACCTTTTTGGAGGGGATTATTTTATGTGAATAAGGTATTTTTTGGTTAATCAAATTTTGACGAGAAATATTTTCGATGTTTACATAACACTATTAATCCGTCTCTACGGTTCAATAGTTCGCCATTGTTGGGGTATTTTAGAATGTGTAGCTTTTTACTTAAACATAAAGGGCAGATGTCGTTAAGCGAGTTGCAAGTTCTAGATTTTCCAGGATTTTCCATTTTACTTTGGGTTTCTGTTTTGTGTTCTTTAATTTCCAAAATTATGCAGAAAGGGATGTTTAGTTTCAGTATAAGTTGTTTTTTAATGAAGTTAAGTGCATGTACCAGCGCTGCTTAAAGGTGTTCTTAGTTGATCCGATATACGCTTTATTTATAGTATTGATGTTATATTGCATTAAATTCAATTGTTTATCAACACATGTGCCGTCAAAAATTTTGGGAGTTATAAACCTAATGTCCGGAAAACCTTTTTCACCAGAATTCATATTGGAACAAAGATGAGGAGAATAGTTCTAATATGTATGTATGTATGTATGTGTGTATATATATATATATTCTAGCATAGAATAATCGGTGTATATCGAACTAACTCAAGTTTCAAAGTCTTTCAGTCAGTCAATTAAGTGCCATACGTGATACATGCTTTGGGCGATCATATCTGGAAAGAGATACAACTGACTGGACAGAAGATTACTCCGCAGTATGTTGCCATTACTTTCTGCGTTTTACTGGTTGCCAGCCAAGGCTATAGAACCTAATCTGTCCTGTTATTTAACCCATAACTAAAGAGAAGTGACGGATTAATACCTTTTCCAAGGGTAATTGTGTGTAAGTGAATGCAAGGAATTCAAGTGGAATTCGAACTCAGTTTCCTGATATCTCATTCCAGGCCGATATCTACTGCACCACAAAGGCAGCCCAAAACCTGCTAGAGAAGGTAGCTGAAGAAAGTGGAAAGAAATGACAAATAAACTACAATAAAACTGAATGCATGGTAATCAGTAAAAGGAAGAGCCCCAAATGGCAACTACAGGCTGGGGATATTAAAATCAAGCAGGTAGAGAAATTTAAATACCTGGGAAGTGTTCTAACAGAAGACGGAAAGTGGGGCACTAAGACCCGAAGGCAAATTGGCAAGGCCGAGGATCTATTCCAGAGGCTGGGTAGAGTGTTGAGAGACAGGAAAATTTCGCTAGAAACAAACAAGAGACTAAATTGCTATGAGATGACAATGAATGTTGGACAATTTCCTCAAAGATTAAGGCGTGTCTTGAACCAATAGAAATGTGATTCTACAGAAGGATGTTGAAGATACCATGGATGGAATATGTCAGCAACAATGAGGTTTTGGATAGGATGGAAACGAAAAGGATACTAATACTTAACATCAGAAAAAGAGCTGATGCTCTTGGAAATGTAATAAGAAGGATGGCTTGGATAATGTGATACTCACGGGTCAGACATAGGGCAAGAGAGACAGGAGAGAGCAATGCGTAACATACTTGATGGGGTTGAGCAAATAGATGGCAGAGCGGGGTTTGGGTGGGGTAACAGGAGAATCTACAAGAGGAATATTAGCGGACTAATAGTGAGCACGAACGCAGGTGCTTTTAATTATATAAATAATTTTCTTTTTGCGTTAATTCTTAATTCTTAAGTGCTTTCATTCTTTTTTTAACTTCATTTAATAAGGTACATATTGACTAGCTAAAAATATAATGTGACTAATCAAGTTTTTTCTATTAATTGTAATGGTGATATTAACCGTTATCTTATAAGGCAACTTTTGGAATTCATCGACTGAGATTCCAACACAACTTTAGCTTGAAATTTATAAACTCTTCCTCTTGTAACAATTTTATGTGCGTTGTGGTGCAATGGATCTCGTCTCCGGATTAGAAATCAAATAACCGTGTTCAATTTCACATTGAATTTGTTGGATTTACTTACGCGCAAATATCCTTAAGAAAGGTATGAATTCGTCACTTCTCCTCCGGTTATGGGTTAAATAGCAGGACAGATTGGATGCTGTAGCTTTGGTAGGTAACCAGTCTACCACAGGAAGAAATGGTAACCTGCTACGGAAAAAATCTGCTGTCATTGACTGAAAGAGATATGATCGCCCAAGCGTGTATTACGTATGGCACTTAACTGAATAAGTTATTATTGAACATACTAGTATTGTTTGAGGTTTACTTCCTAACCTTTTATTTGAAGTCGAGTGGAATGTAAACATCTTGATTATGTTATTATTTTCTTCACCACTCTCCTCAGCACCTCCTGGTAGATCTCAACGGTGACTCTCAGTCGCACGCTTTGGCGATCATGAACTTGTCCATAGCGGCGAACGCCTCTACGATGGCAGCTTTCAGAGAGTCGACCGTGTTGTGGGCGTGTTTGTTGCTCTTGGCCTCGAAGAAGAAATAGTCAAGGAGCTTGAAATCGGGTGAGTAGGGCGGCCACAAGTCCGGCGACCAGTGGTGAGGAACATTGCTGAGCAGCCACGCCTGGTTCGTCGTGGCCTTGTGTGCAGGAGCGGAATCCTGATGGAAGACGTAGGGGTGTCCAGCGGTGTTCTCGTTCATCCAGGTAATCCCCACGCTCCTCGGTACCTCCTGGTAGATCTCGGCGGTGACTCTCAGGCCGTTTTGAAAGAAGTACAAAGGCATGACGTCCCCTCGCTAGAGATAACTCCAACGATCATGACGGAAGAGGAAAACTTCGTATGCTTCACGACGGAAACCTCCTCGATGTCTTTGCAGATCCACCTGTCGTTCTGCCTGTTGCTAAAAAAGCCGTCACTTAATAGAATCAACTATGAATAATAATTTTCTAAATGTTTGTAAAAAACCAGGTTTTTCATGCTTTAACACGTGTATGACCATGACAATACAACATATAAAATAAATTCTATTTTGGATAATTTTATTTAACAACAGTTACATATTACATTATTTTTTAATGTAACTGCCGGTGGCGGTGACGACCATCTCCAGGCTGACGTTAAATTAGTCGCACGCTTTGGCGATCATGACGTCCCCTCGCTAGAGATAACTCCTAGGATCATGACGGAGGAAGAAAACTTCGTATGCTTCACGACGGGAACCACCTCGATGTCCTTACAGATCCACCTGTCGTTCTGCTTGTTGTTTGTCTGATCCTGGATAAAATTCTTTATATCAGAGAACCTCATAATTCTTTCAAAACGGCCTGAGAGTCCCCGCTGAGAACTACGCGGAGGTGCTGAGTAGCGTGGTGAAACCCTCGATCGATTAGATCACCGCTGGACGCCTATACGTCTTCCAGCAGAAATCCACTTCCGCACACAAGGCCAAGACGACCTAGGTGTGGCTGCTCAACAATGTTCCTAACAACTGGTCACCGGACTTGTGGCCGCCTTTCTGACCTGACTGCAACCCCCTTAACTATTTCTTCGAAGCCAAGACCAACCAGCACGCCCACAACACGGTCGACTCTCTGAAACCTACCATAGTGGATGCATTCGCCGCTATGGACAAGGACATACTCGCCAAAACGTGCTACTCATTTCAAGCCAGCCTTGAGATGGTCGTCACCGCCGCCAGCGGCTACGTTGAAAAATAATGTAATATGTAACTCTAACTGTTGTTAAATAAACCGTCGGTTCTCTGCATATACAAATTTTGTTTTTATTGCCTATTTCGTTTTCTCTTTGTCTAGTGTCGGATTTTGCTGGAACACCCTCTAGTAGTTGCCACTGTTGGTAGTAATCAAATGATGTGGTTATTTTATTGCGGTTTTGTATCGACAGTCAACAATTTCCAAAGAAGTATAATCATTGCCAACACCCCCCAAGCTTCGTTTCTTTGCTGGGTGACATGATCTGTAATTTTTTGAGAAAGCAAATCGACTTTTACATGACATCAAATAGAAATTGATGCTTGCTTTTTTCAAAAGTAAAAAAAAATAAAAGTGCTTTCTTCTATTTGGTACAGTTCTTTACGAATCAGTAGCACCATTTTGCCGAAACGCTCAGTCTTCATCGCCCAAAGCCATTTTAACAATCACTATTATTATAATTATAAAGTGGTTGTATGCAACTGACAGTTTGGATATCTCTGAACAAGTTGGTGCCATGCATTATATCCATACGAAAGTTTCGATCTGACTAGACTATTTAAGTCCATGACTCAAGTTTTTAGGTTCATGTTTTGGTTTAGTAGTAATTGGTGGTGTTGGGCAAAACTATACCAAGTAAGAGCAACCGCATCATTTATTTTAAATTTTCACGAAAGCATACCATTAAACAATTAATTTCTCACGCACAGTAGCTGTTTTTACTATTTCTAGTATTGATGGAGTTTTTCTTACGAACCTTCTATTTGAAGTGGTGTGGAATGTTGAAATCTTGATCATGTAATTTTCTTTACAGTATTTACATTATTCGAACTATTGTCCTCACCTTTGTTGCCATTTGTACGACGTTAAGGCCGTTGTACCTTCTTCAGGTGCTAGAGATTTCGAACCGAATCATTTATTACAATCACTGGGGTATATCATTCCTTGCGTAGTAGTAATGCTTCGACTGGAAGTCATGAGTTATCTCCCTCTAACCCTGTAAGTTATTTGTTCCCCACTGCTGTTGCCTGGTATTGAACTCACAACTCTAAGAGTCAAGTCAGGAACTAACCAACGTCTATATCCACTGGGCCATGTGCCCTTAAGGATATACCCCAATGATTGTAATAAAGGGTTGTTCCCAGGCCCACCCTAACCCGTAGTGGTAACATCTGTTAGGGTCCCAGCTATGAGCAGAGAGTTAACCCCCAAACTCGGGTGAAAACACTATAAAAGTATAAAAATACACTTTTATAGAAATATATACATAAAAAAAAACTTTTATAGGAAAATATATACTTTTGAAGGAAAAATATTACCAACAATACATCTTTGAAGAAAAAGAAATATTACCATAACACATTTTTGAAGAAAAAATTATTTTCAGCAAAACATTTTTGAATACAAAACTAGAAGACATTTTCAGTTTTCTAAAATAAAAAAATATTAAAAACAAAAAAAAATTCTTCAAAATCTGACTAAATCAATCGTCTCACTATAACGAAACATTAAAAAAGATATCTTAAAATCTCAACTTTTTTGGCATTAAATAACCAACAGAGGTGTTGATATGCCGTTAAACAAAACTCAAACCTAAACTCAAACCTGTTCAATAATATAAAACTCTCAACTGTTCTTAAGATTAATAGTTAAAGTAGTTCTGAGCTAGTGAAGTTTGAGCATCATGGTGAAGATCATCCTTTTTTGAACACTGTGGACTGGCGCTATACAATCTAATTTGTCCCGGAGAGGGATATATATATATATATATATATATATATATATATATATATATATATATTTCGAAATAGCTAAGTGGTTTTGGCAAATGTAACTGGGTAGGACAATCTAGCAAGTATCCGTAATGGACCGGTACTCGTCGTAGTCTTATGCAGTATGCTTAGGCATAGGCTTATGCAATAGGTGTAGTCAATAGGCATTCTAATAAGCATAGTCCTAGGCGTCACGGCCTTAGTCTGTATTTATGACTGACACTAGCTAATCATATTATAATGAGGGGGAACCAAGGTGTATGCATATTCATTACATCACAATCACAAACGAAGAAAACGTAGATACTAAGCATTTTAACTTTAACACTTTAACAAATCGATGTATAGATCAATTGCAACAAATTTAATATAAATGAAATGAACATAAACCACGCCATGCTGTGAATAGTTTTACTGGTCACTGAAAATTAACCTTAAAAATCGAGTCATGTTTTTCAAAAGTCTCGCCATATCGGGTCTGTCATACGGATGTCATGTATGTCCCCAAACAATTTTAGAAATATCTAAACTCTCAGCTGTATATAACCACTTCCTAACATGAATAGTTTAAATAGTTCTGAGCCAGTGAAGTCTGAACGTCATGACATTGTGGACTGACGCTACAGAATCCCCGACAAAGTTCTGTTGGTTGGTTGGTTGGTTGGTTGGTTGGTTGGTTGGTTGGTTGTTTCTTTTGTTTTATAGCATATCAACCTCGGCGGATCATTTATTGCCAACTAAATTTTTATTTATTTATTGCTGGTAATACCTTTTTCTTTCAACAATTTATTGTTTTTATATACGTTTTGTGTCTAGTAATCCTTTTTTTTTCTTTTCGAGTATCAAGATTCATTGGGATTTGTTTTTAAGGGCAGGATCCCAAAGTCCTACCCTGTTATTTAACCCATAACTGGAGGGAAGGGACGGATTAATACCTTTCCCAAGGCTACTATCACCCACCCTCTGACATTTCCTATATTTAACCATCCTTTCTCTACTCTATGTAGCCCTCTACGCAGGAGTGGCAGTGAAATGCCTTGCTCGGGGTGAAACGCTTATAAAAAAAAAAAAATATCAACCTTGGCGGGTCATTTATTGCCAACTAAATTTTTATTTATTTATTGCTGGTAATACCTTTTTCTTTTAACAATTTATTGTTTTTTTTATATAAGTTTTGTGTCTAGGAATACTTTTTTTCTTTTCGAGTATCATTTGCCTTGTAAAACATTTAAGATCTAAGATGGTTGCAGAATTACGTCACGGATATCCAATCACACGTGTCAAACGCGACTAAAATAATTCTTATTAAAAAAGAAAAAAAAATGAGCCTGTATATTTAATTTTTATTCCGACGTTTTAAAAATTCATTTGGTCAACAAAGAAAATGAAAATATTTTTCCCCGTAATTTTGAAACAAAAGAAATATTTTTTAAAAAAGTGGTTTTCAAACAAAAACAAAATATGTAACATAAAACGTGGCATGTTCTCCTACTACTAAAATGTTCTGAGTTGCACGGGCAACACCGGGTTATGATTTTAGAAAATATTATATGCAAGTATTGCACACTAGAATGCTTCCTTAATGGTGTTCGAACCCCCATGACATCAAATTGTCTCTCTCATGGACCCAGCCGAAAGGGATCGTTTCTCGAGTAGCATTCTACCATAGTTCTCTCAAGATTTGTCCATTGGCCAAAAAGTGCGAAAGGGAACATTGCTGAACTGAAACTCAAAAAGTATGTGTCGACCTGACTTCCCTGTAGATATGTGTTCCTAGAAAGTTTGAATGGCGTAGCTTAGAAAATGTAGGCGTGCATAGGGAACAGTCACACACAGACTCACAGATTGCCTTTTATATATATCAGTCAGTTAAGTGCTATACGCGATACACGCTTAGGCGATCATGTCTCGAAAGAGACATGACTGACTGGGCAGAAGATTATCCCGCAGTAGGTTGCCATTGCTTTCTGCGGTAGACTGGTTGCCGACCAAGGCTATAGAACCCAATCTGTCCTGCTATTTAACCCATAACTGGAGGGAAGAGACGGATTAATACCTTTCCCAAGGGTATCTGCGCGTAAGTGAATGCAATGAATTCAACTGGAATTCGAACTCGGTTTCCCCGAGTTCTCGTTCCGAGCCGATATCCACTGCGCCACAACGCACGCCTTTATATATATAGATTATAGATTATGAAAAAAACACACAGTTTCTATGTAACTTTACGTGCGCTTATACAATCTATATACGTACACTACCGACCATAGCTATTAGGCGACTCCAGTTTTTTTTTAAAGAAATGATGTATTCCATACTATTTTTAGTATGTATTGCCAAGTAGATAATTCTAAATGAAGATAGAATTGATTTTTTTTTGTTAATAATGCACAATAACATGTGCATCAAAGGAACTGTTCTAGTGTCCAGTTTTTTGTGCTATCTTCCGAATTCTATTCTCTTCGTATTGGATGGACGAAGCAAAGACTTCCTGGCTGCCTTGTAAAATTTTGCAAAGTAATGATAACAAAAGAACCATTCTAATTTCATTTAGAATTATCCACTTGGCAATAAATACTAAAAATAGTATGAAATAAATCATTAAAAAAAACTTGGGTGACCTAATAATTATATCCGGCAGTGTATATCTGGGGTGTGCGTGTGTACGTTAAATGTGCACGTGCAATTTAATAGACATGTGAGCACACACACACACACACACACACACACACACACACACACACACACACACACACACACACACACCATTTGACTGTGTTTGAAATAAGAAATTAGATTAATTTATCTCTCGCTCAGTCTAGACAACCCCTAATTTGGGCTAAGTAATAAAATCCTGTGCGTTGTGGTGCAGTGGATATCGGTTCGGAACGAGAAATCGAGGAGCCGAGTTCGAATTCCGGTTGAATTCATTGCATTCACTTACGCGCAAATACACTTGGGAAAGGTATTAATCTGTCTCTTCCTTCTAGTTATGGGTTAAATAACAAGACAGATTGCGTTCTATAGCCTTGGCTAGCAACCAATCTACCGCAGAAAGCAATCGCAACCTACTGCGGGAAAATCTTCTGCCCAGTCAGTCATGTCACTTTCGAGACATGATCGCCCAAGCGTCTTTCATGTATGGCATTTAACTGAATGAATAATATCATAAAATTTGAATCAAGAAAAACGAAAGTTATGTTGTAATCCTTAAAATACACAGATAAAAAGATTTTACTGAAAATTTGCGAAAAATATTCCTTAAATTGTTTTGAAAAAATTATTTTTAGCGTTTTAAATTTTAATTTTAATTTTATAATTTTAATATTTAACAGTTAGAAATTTCAATATAATTTCTTTTAATCTCTAGAACCATTAATAGACCTGTCATTCAATTTATCTCTACACGCGCACACTAAAACCCGCGTGCACACACACACACACACACACACACACACACACACACACACACACACACAGAGTTTTCATGAAACTGAAGAGGTCATCTGTGCAGGTGTTAATTTCCCTTTCTGTCTGACAACAACCTCGGGGTAACAGGAAATTAATATAGATTGAAATGTGCGATCATTTGAAGCCATTTTCGCGATTGTTTTTGTATTTAGAATCAATATATGTTATATTCGAATGTGGGTTGTGGTGTAATGGATATCGGCTCGGAATAAGAAGTCGAAGTGTCGAGTTCGCATTCAAGTTGAATTCGTTTCATTCGCTCGCAAATACCCCTGGGAAAAATATTAATCCACCTCTTCTCTCTCCAGCTATGAGTTGAATAGCAAAACAGATTGACTCAATTGGACGCCAACCAGTCTACCGCAGAAAGAAACCAACTTCAGAAAAATACTCTGCGCAGTTTTTCGAGACATGATCGCCCAAGTGTGTATCACGTATGGCACTTAACTGACTGACTGAATATAATAGTTGGAATCATGATTATGTCTTTTACTTGTCATAAAGTGAGGTATTGGTTTTCTATTGTTATGAAGTAATAAACTGATCACCCACTAATCACTACGTAATAATTTAATACATCTCTTCTCTTTCTAGCTATCAGTCAAATAATAGGTCAGATTGGGTTCTATAGCCTTGGCTGGCAACCAGTCTACCACAGGTAGTAATGGCAATCTACTGCGGGATAATCTTCTGCATAGTCAGTCATGTCTCTTTCGAGACATGATCGCCCAAGTGTGTATCACGTATGGCACTTAACTGACTGATAGTTTTTAATAAATGTAGTATTTTATATGGAAAACAATTTATTTTACGAATTTGAATATTTTCTCTCCGTTTCTCACTATAACCTAACATTTTAAAAAATACCTTAAAGCCCTACATTTTTGGCATTAAATAACCCACAGAGGTTGATATACCGTTAAACAAAACTCTAACTGTAACTATAACTCAAATAAGGGTACATAGCAACTTCATTGTAACATTTGAAGTGGGTTACTTGTGTTTTTGGTTGGTATTTGAACTCCCTTTTTATAATTTCGTTCTTTGCATTTTCTTGAGCAATTTCTGTTGAGATTTTTTATTAGTATTTTACTCCCAAACAAATAATTAAACCCAGATTCATAACATTAAATAACTAGTTTAATTATAGCAATGCATTAATTAATTTATTATAAAATGTTGATAGTGGCAGGAGTCTGGGATGGAGGTGAAGCAAAGGTCGAGTAAAGAGTCCCTTCCGTTAGGGTTTTTAGAGAAACGCGTGGGGAAGTCCACCACTTGCGTTAGAGCCTGGGCTATTGAAAAGTGCATGGTGCGGATCCCAGCAAGGTCGGTGGCTGAGTTTTCAAGCCACTTGGTGTGGTGGGCGTTAAAATCGCCAAATACAAATATATGTGCAGATGGGTCTTCTACAAGTATTTTCATGGCTTCTGCTCCGATGAGCTTAGATCACTGGTGCCGCCTAAGCACGAATTTACACGAGATACTAGATTGGCAACTAGGTCCCACCCTTTTACCGTTAAACAAATAAGATGTCACCGTAAATTCTACTCCAACAGCTTCTTTTCTCGCGCTTCCCGCCTGTGGAACTCCCTTCCACAAGTCTGCTTTCTCGACAGTTACAATCTCCAGGTGTTTAAATATAGGGTCAATAGACACCTCCTATCACATTAACTCCCAACTATTCTCACAACACTCTCATCTACCCAACACTCATTCTCGGTATCCTTACCCGCCTATCACCCACCCTCTGACATTTCCTATATTTAATCATCCTTTCTCCACTCTACGTAGCCCCCTGCGCAGTAGTGGCAGTGACATGCCTTGCTCGGGGTGAAACGCTTATAAAAAAAAAAAAAAAAAGTGAGTTTAATTACCGGACTAGTAATTTTTAATGTCATCTATGCAAAATACAGGTGGGGGATACTAGAATCAAGCAAGTACAAAAATTTAAATACCTAGGAAGTGTTTTAACAGGAGATGGAAAGTGTGACACCGAGATCCGAAGGCGAATTCGCATGGCAAAGGACGCGATCCAGAAGCTGAGTAAAGTACTAAGACACAGAAAACTTTCATTAGAAACAAAGAGAGTGCTAGAGTGCTATGTGATGTCAGTTCTTTAATACGGCAGTGAATGCTGGACAATATCATCGAAGATGAGGAAGCAGCGGAAATGTGGTTCTACAGAAAGATGCTGCGGATATCATGGACCGAGCATGTGAGCAACGATGAGGTGCTAAAAAGAATGGTAACGAAAAGAAGATTAATAGTGAGCATCAGGAAGAGACAACTGAAGTTCCTTGGACAGGCAATGAGGAAGGAGGGCATGGAGAACCTGATACTGACAGGCCAGATAGAAGGAAAAGAGACAGAGGAAAGCAGCGGATAACATATTTGCAGGGCCTGATCAGGTGGATGACGGAACGGGGGTTGCGAGGTGTAACAGGAGAAAACATACTAAGAGCCACCAGGGATAGGGAGACGTGGAGAACCATGATCGCCTACGTCCTGAAAGGACAGGGCACATAAAAGAAGAATAATGGACATAATTTAATTCATCTTTCTTATTTTTTTTGATTTAACAAGTTAAATTTAATTGTTAAAAGCCATTTAAAAAAGATCAATGCAAATCAATAGAATTATGCAAAATCATATGACAAAGTATGTCACAAAGAATTGTTGGAACGATTAGACAACTTATATGGGAAAGATATTAGAATAATCTATAACCTGTACTGACAGCAAACGGTCTGTATACGAATAGAAAATGAGGTTACTAAATATGCCAAAGCAGAAAGAGAAATATGACAAGGATGTGTATTCTTAGCAGACTTATTTAATCTAAGCAGTGAAGCGATTCTGAGAGAATTAGAAGTTTTACCAAGGTTCATTACTGGCAGCCACAATCTTAAGAAACATAAGATAGAAAGATTTTCTTAATCAATGATATTCCTGATGTAATCAGTTTACAAGTTCACATCTATGCAGATGACACCACCATTTACTCCCATCTATGCAGATGACATTTCATCCATCCAGATTTGACTCCCATTTCTATCTATGCAGATGACACCACCATTTACTCCCATCTATGTAGATGACACCACCATTTACTCCCATCTATGCAGATGACACCACCATTTACTCCCATCTATGCAGATGACACCACCATTTACTCCCATCTATGCAGATGACACCACCATTTACTCCCATCTATGTAGATGACACCACCATTTACTCCCATCTATGCGGATGACACCACCATTTACTCCCATCTATGCAGATGACACCACCATTTACTCCTATCTATGCGGATGACACCACCATTTACTCCCATCTATGCGGATGACACCACCATTTACTCCCATCTATGCGGATGACACCACCATTTACTCCCATCTATGCAGATGACACCACCATTTACTCCCATCTATGCAGATGACACCACCATTTACTCCCATCTATGCGGATGACACCACCATTTACTCCCATCTATGCGGATGACACCACCATTTACTCCCATCTATGCGGATGACACCACCATTTACTCCCATCTATGCAGATGACACCACCATTTACTCCCATCTATGCGGATGACACCACCATTTACTCCCATCTATGCGGATGACACCACCATTTACTCCCATCTATGCAGATGACACCACCATTTACTCCCATCTATGCAGATGACACCACCATTTACTCCCATCTATGCAGATGACACCACCATTTACTCCCATCTATGCGGATGACACCACCATTTACTCCCATCTATGCGGATGACACCACCATTTACTCCCATCTATGCGGATGACACCACCATTTACTCCCATCTATGCAGATGACACCACCATTTACTCCCATCTATGCAGATGACACCACCATTTACTCCCATCTATGCAGATGACACCACCATTTACTCCCATCTCAAAAAAAAAAATCTGAGAAGAAAATAGGACATAGAATCTGTGATTGAGTTGGGTGAGAAATGGCTCGTAAAGTTTAATACCTCCAAAACGAAGTTTCCCTCTTTTAACCACCACTGAGAAACATTCTTGCCTACCATCGGAATGGACAAAGCTAAACTTCTAGTGAGCAACATACTTCACCTCCTTAGCCTCTTCTTCTTCTTCTTTTATGTGCCCTGTCCTTTCAGGACGTAGGCGGTCATGGCTTTCCACATCTCCCTATCCCTGGTGGATCTTAGGACGCTTTCTCCTGTTGCGCCATGCAACCCTCGTTCCGTCATCCAAGCCCTCCTTCCTCATTGCATGTCCCAGGAACTTTAGTTGTCTCTTCCTGATACTCAGTATTAATTTCCTTTTCGTTTCCATCCTTTGCAAAACCTCATCATTGCTCACATGCTCGGTCCATGATATCCGCAACATCCTTCTGTACAACCACATTTCCGCTGTTTCAATTTTTTCTTTGATCTTCGAATATATTTTCTAACATTCACTGCCATATTGAAGAACCGACATCCCATAGAAATCCAGTAATCACCTCTTTGTTTATTAATGAAATTGTCCTGTTTCTTAATACTTTACTCAACTTCTGGAATGCTGCCTTCGCCATGTCAATTCGTCTTCGGATCTCTGTGTCACACTTTCCGTCTTTTGTTATAACACTTCCCAGGTATTTAAATTTTTGTACCTGTTTGATTTTAGTATACCCTCACTTGTCTTTGGTATTTTGGACTGCCCTTTTTGCTACTCAGTGTCTTAAATGCTTTCAGATTTGAGTGACTACATGAAATCCATAACTGCATCTACTGCTAGGAAGGTTGAGCCACTGTGTCGGGCAAGGAAATTTTTCTCGCCAGAATTCATATTGCACATTTATCAATCTACGATTTCTCCGAGCATTGAATATTGTTGCCATATTTGGTCGGGTTCTCCTGCTATTTATCTCGAGGTTCTTGTCAGAATCCATCTTTCATCTTTATAAATCTACCATTCGTCCGTGCATTGAATATTGTTGCCATATCTAGTTTGGTGTTTCTGCTATTCATCTTGATGTTCTTGACAAAATCCAAAGGAGGACCTGAAATATGATCGATCTGGACTTAGCAGTTCGCCTTCAGTCACTTTCTCACCGACACTATGTGACTTCCCTCTGTTTTTTTTTTTTCGAGAGAGATATTTTCATAGCAACTGATCTGAAATGATGTTTTTATGGTTTCCCGACTATATTTATTTACTCGTGCTAATTGATTAGCATATAGGTCCCACCTTTTTACCTTCAAAATAGTTAAACGTAACCACATCTCCCATTTTAATAGTTTCTTTTCTCGTATTTCCCGTTTGTGGAATTCCTTACTGTTTGCTTGCTTTCTTAATAGCTAGAATCTCAAAACAAATCTAAATGCAACGTCAACTGACTTCTTCTACCCACTTGGTTCTAATCAATCGTTTATCTTCAGCATCCTCTGTAACCTTTTTTTTTGTTCTCTCATTGTAACCCTAGCGCACTATTGGCGGTCCTGACTTGCTTGTGTTGAAATGATTATAAAAAAAAATGACACAATGTTGATAATAGACACACAAAAAAAAAAAAAAAAAAAACAACAAAAAAAAAAACACGCAAATTCAAAGTAGTGGAGGAAAGTGAACCGAAAACACTAAACATCTATTTTAAGAAAAAGTGTTGCTTGGTTGTTAGCAAAAAACAAAAAAAACAAAAACAAAAACAAAAAAAAAACAAAACAAAAAAAACAAAAACAACAACAACAAAAAAAAACAAAAAAAAAAAACAACCCAACATGCAAATTATAAATTTTAGATATCAAAATCAAACAAATACAACAATTTAAATATTCACATTTTTTTGTTGACCAAATGAATTTTTACATCGGAATAAAAATTAAATATAAAGATTTTTTTTTAATAAAAAATATTTTATTCGCGTTTGACACGTGTGATTTGATTTCTGTGACGTAAAAAAAACCAAAAAAAAACCAAAAAAAAAACAATAGAAACCAGCCCAACATGCAAATTATAAATTGTAGATATCAAAATCAAACAGATACAACAATTTAAATATTTAGGATGTTTTTAAAAATAGGATACTGAAATCCGAAGCGGCATTCGGATAGTTAAATCAGTCAGTCAGTTGAGTGCCATACGTGATACACGCTTGGGTGATCATGTCTCGAAAAAGACATGACTGACTGACTGGGCAGAAGATTATCCCACAGTAGGTTGCCATTACTTTCTGCGGTAGACTGGTTGGCGACCAAGGCTATAGAACCCAATCTGTCCTATTATTTAACCCATAACTGGAGGGAAGAGACGGGTTAGTACCTTTCCCAAGGGTATTTGTGCGTAAGTGAATGCAAGGAATTCAACTGAAATTCGAACGCGGCTCCCCGATTTGTCGTTCTGAGTCGATATCCACTGCACCACAACGCACATCCTAAGCTAAATACACCTAAAATATAAAATATTAAGATGCTGTAACATTTCGCCAGAAACAAAGAACTTTGTGTGAATGCAGTACAATCTCGACATAGATAAAGATATAACTTGAGGCGGTAAAAAATACGGCTCAACAGAAGGATGCTGAGAATAAAATGGACAAAACATGTGACCAACGACAAGCCTTTAAATATGGAAACAAAAAGGACACTGATACTTAACATCAGAATGAGATAGTTGAAATTTCTAAGGCACAGAATGAGGTCATATTGAAGTGAAGCGAGACACCGAAAACAGAACTTAACATACCTAGCAAGTTTGTCTAAATAGATGGCAGAGTAGAATTTAAGGGAGGAGAAAAATACATTTATTAAGATCGACAAAGAGCGGGTAATCGAGGAGAACCATGATTGCCTCCCGCCTGAAAAGACATGTCACGTAGGAGAACGAGTTGTATGTTTGAATTAAAGGCAATTTGCACATTCATTCCTGTGACACGTAAACCTTTTACTGAATAAATCTAGTCGCATAGGCAATCAATACATAATATTTTCTTAAAGTTCAATAATTGATTGATTTTTTTCAAAATACGGAAGCCTCTGGTGATCAATTACAATTTCTGTTGATTTTACCGAGATAAATTTAGCAACAATTGAAAAAGAAATTCAGTCCTAAATACCAAGTGTTCAAATTTTCTAATTTTTTCATACTGTTTTTTTTTTACTGATTTTCCTAAGGTAAGATTTTTATGCATAAAAAATTTTCAAATGCAAATACACATGTTTCCGTAGGACTAAAATAATTTTGAGATCGGATTTTTTTCCGGTTATATTTTAATATTAGTTGCGTGAAAAAAAAAAAGATAAAGGTGTAGCGTCGTAGTTATTAATGCAGGAAGTCGGATAGTAGAGACGCGTTCAAATTCCAGTTAAGGCGGTTATGTTTGCTTTCGAAAGAATAACCGTACGATTCAACCACTACACCTCAAAGCCAGAAGCTAATTGCAGAATTGGAATTTTTCCCCTTGTTGTGGTACAGTGGATATCGACTCGGAACGAGAAACCGTGAAGCCGAGTTCGAATTCCAGCTAAATCCATTTTATTCACTTACGCGCAAATACCCTTGGGAAAGGTATTAATCCGTCTCTTCCTTCCAGTTATGGGTTAAATAGCAGGACAGATTGGGTTCTATAGCCTTGGTCGGCAACCAGTCTACCGCAGAAAGCAATGGCAACCTACTGCGGGATAATCTTCTGCCCAGTCACTCATGTCTCTTTCGAGACATGATCACCCAAGCGTGTATCACGTATGGCACTTAACTGAGTGACCCTTGGTCGGTAATCAGTCGAAGAGAATGATAAATAAAATCTGCTTATTATTAGGGCCAGAAACTCTCCCCACTTAAACTTTTTGCTAAAGAAACCATACCAATAATTTCACCTCTGGGGTACACATAAGGGGTTTCAGCAAAGGCAATTAGTGCATTTAAACAAATGATTTCCTATCAAACGTGACTAACATGTATGATATATATCAGTTAGTTAAGTTCCATACGTGATACGCACTTGGGTAATTACGTCTCTTTCGATCCCTGACTAACTAGGCAAAAGATTTTCCTGCAGCAGGTTGCTATCTCGTTCTGCGGCAGACTGGTGGCCAACCAAGGCTATAGAACCTAATATGTTTTTCTATTCAACCCATAGCCTTAAAGAGAAAAGATAGATTAAAAATTTCCCAAGGGTATTTGCGCAAAAGTGAATGCAATGAATTTAAATAGAATTCGAATCACCGAGTTCTCCTTCCGCGTCGATATTCACTGCACCAAACCGCACATCTCAAGTCATATTTTAATGTATTTTTGCGTGTATGTAAATTTACAGCGTTTTTTTCGTTAAAAGTAAAATGTTAGAATTTGATTGGTTGATTTTTCAGCAGTATTGCAACCTCTAGGGATTATTTAATGCATAAATTTAAATATTTTAAAACGTAATTGCATGCACTCCATGACCGATATAAGATGTATAATATAAACAAATATTACTGATGTCTCTGCTATAAAAGTGTATTACTGGTATTTTTACCATAAAATGTATTGCTAGTATCTTGATATAAATGTATTACTTGTATTTTTGCTATAAAACATATTATTGGTCAGCAAAATATTATTGGTCAGCCACTTTTGGTTTTATATTAAAGTGTATTGCTGGTCTTTTTATTATAAAATTTATTGCTTTTGTTTTTACTAAAAATGTATTGTGCCGGTTTTTATTATAAAAATGTATTACTTTTGTTATTACTATAACGTGTATTGCTGGTGTATTGCTGGTGTTTTTATGATAAAATGTATTGCTTTTCTTTTTAATATAGTTTATTGCTGGTGTTTTTATTATAAAATGTATTGCTTTAGGTTTTACTCTAAAGTGTTTTGCTAGTGCTTTTAGTATAAAATGTATTGGCTTTGTTGTTACTATAAAGTCACACGGCCCAGTGGATATAGACATTGGTTAGTTGCTGACTTGACTCTTAGAGTTGTGAGTTCAATACCAGTCTACAGCAGTGGTGAACAAGTAACTTACAAGATTACAGGGAGATAACTCATGACGTCCAATCGAGTCATTACGACTACGCAAGGAATGAGGACGTTATACCCCAGTGACTGTAATGAAGGTTTCGGTTCGAAATTCCTAGCCCCTGAAGAAGGCCGGAGCGTACAACGACCGAAACGTCGTACAAATTGCAAAAAAGGTGAGGACAATAGTGAAATATTGTAAAGAAAATTACATAATCAAGATTTTATCATTCCACACCACTTCAAATAGAAGGTTTGTAAGAAACCTCCATCAATACTAGAAAAATCAAAAACAGCTACTGCGTGAGAAACTATTTTTTTTTAATGTTATGCTTTAGTTAAAATTTTAAAAAAAAAGATGTGGTTGCTCTTATTTGGTATAGTTTTGCCCAACACCACAAATTGTTACGAAAGGGAGTGGAGGTTTTCAAGAGCGTTGAAAACCTCCAATCTCCTGACGAAAAGTTTAGCGCCGGCCGTGGTTTATTATCATACCCAGGACTGTGGTGTAATGGATAATGGATTGTAAAATAGAGAAAAACGAACTACAAGTCTGTCATCTGATGCTCTTTTATTTACCATAAGAAAGGAAGTGGAAGACGCTCTACTAAAAGTCACAGTACGGTTTGTAACGTTTATGGGAAGTAATGTTTGAAAGCGATTCACTACATTTAAGAGGGTCGATCTGAAAAACTGTTAACGTTTAATTAGGCCTGCAGTCAATGCTGTTGAGCAAATCGAAAGGCCAATTAAAAGTAATCTGGTACACACCTCGCAGAACATTGCAGAAATAGTCCCTATATCACATATGTTCGTTACAAAGTATTTCAGCACACATGCATATGTGAATCGTTACGATGTTCGGGTGTTACGCTGACGACACTACGGTTCACTCTCGCCTCGATCAAAAATCTGCCGAGGTTGACAAAGCACACCGAGCTGCTGAGCTTGAAAAGAACCTCCAATCCGTGGTGGACCGGTGTAAAAAATGACTCGTGAATTTTAATGCTTCCAAAACGAAGCTGCTATCCACAAAACATTACAGGCAACCGCTTCTACCCCCGTTAGCAGGGATCAGGTTAGTCTCCCTGAGAGCAAAATACTGCGCCTCCTCAGGTTAACTCTCACAACTTATTTCACAACAGACACCACGTGAAACTACTATATCGTATCCATAGTTAAATCCGCTGCTAAGAGGTTCTCTGTGTAGAACCGAGAATTTTTTCCCGTCTGAAACAATTCTGCACATATATAAATTTAACATCCGCCCGTTGATTGAATATTGATGCCATATCTGGTCGGGTGCATCTGCTACCTATCTACTGTCACTGGTGTGCAGGGGGCTATATAGAACGTAAGTTATGAAAACAGTGACAGGTTACAGGTAGTGTCACGAAGTGGGTAAAGAAGTGTTGAGATACTGAGAGAGAGAAGATGCAAGTCAGTGCGATAGGAGATGACTATTGACTTTACATTTAAATTCTTCGAAATTGTAGCTGTCGGGCTATCTATCTATCTATCTATCTATCTTTTTTTCATAATCATATCGCCCCAAACAAGGCATTTTACTGCCACTGGTGCGCAGGGGGTTACATGCAAGCAATGCAATGAGAAAGAGTGACAGGTTATAGGGAGTGTCATGAAGTGGGTAAGAGAAGGATAAGAATAGTGATGAGAGTGAAGTGGACGGAGAAAGGAGCATGAGAGAGAGACGATGCAAGTCAGTGCGATAGGAGATGACTATTGACTTTACATTTAAATTCTTGGAGATTGTAGCTTTTGGGGAAGGAAGTAAACGGAAGGGAATTTCATAGGCGGGAAGAAAAGAAGCTGATGGAGTAGAATTTGCGTTTACATTCTATTGGTTTCACAGTGAAAGGGCCTAGTTGCTAAGCTTTTGGCTCGATCAATTTCATACATAGAGGGCACCAGTGAGCTAAGTTCATCAGCGCAGAATCCGTGAAAGTATTTGTAGAAAAGACACAGGGAAACCACATTACGCCGGTGAGAAAATGACTGTATCTGAGCTGCCAAGTCAAGATCGATCACATTACAGATTCTCCGTTGGATTTTGTCAAGGGCACCTAGGTGGATAGCAGGAACACCCGACTAGATATGGCAGCAGTATTCAATGCACGGGCGGATGGTAGATTTATAGATGTGCAGGATGGATTCAGACGGGAAAATCTTCCTGGCCCTACACACAGGGTCGTAGCTGATGCTAAAAAAAAACGAGCACAGAGAAAATTGCCCGGATTTATTAGTTGACAATGTGATGACGTCATCAGTGTCATCCGTTTCCAGAAACTATGATTTTTGAGGATTTTTTCGGCTATTCCGATGGAAATTAGGCACAGAAGGTGAATGAAAGCAGGAAATCGGGTTCGGACTTTCTTAGTATAACCAGTCTTTTCTCCCAAAATTAATAAATAAACAAACAGATTTTTACTGCGTATATATATATATATATATATATATATATATATATATGTGTGTGTGTGTGTGTGTGCGATTGTTAAATTGTCGCAATTATTTTATTATTTCAAATATTCTTTAGGCTGAGTCTGAGTTCCAGGACCATGGATTAGTTTTAAAGCTTTTCAGTATAGCCCGAGCAACACCGGACTATACTGCTAGTATATGTATATATGCTGATAAAAAAACAAAATGACCACCTGCCTAATAAGACCTTGGTTTTCTATGTACTCACAAAATAACATTTAAAACCCCAGGTGTGAACTTAATATGAACTGTATATTTTCCCACCGGAATCTGGTGTCAACACATTAACAACAGGGTTTTTTTTTTGTTCACCTGTCTCAAAACACGTGGTAGGCTTTCTGAATGAAATTGATTTTATGATGCATCTCTTAACTATAAAGTCTAAAAATTGAATTTACTTTTAAATGCAATTAGAATAGAATTTATCATTGTCTGGGTTGTTAACCCTATACTTTCTTGATAGTCTCGTTGTCACCATAACGTTTCGTCCAATCTATTCCGGCGCATACTTTAAGGTTTTCAATCTCTACACACAACAACTGAAGGTCTATTTCTTTTTTTTTTTAGCTAATGCCAAATACAACAGGAACAATAATGACGGTTATAGAAGCAGCACGAAAAATTGGTGAGGTTATAATTATAAACTCTTTGTGTCAGATTAATGGCGCGTTAATGAATGACAAAATGAAAAAGAAAATTCTGTTTTTCTAGGTTTCGATCTTCGAAAGGACTTCTTCATATTAAACAATCTTTTTATTAATGTTGATGCGATCAACAACCTATCTGCCAAAAAGCCTAAAACCTTAGACAAGAAAATAATCTAACACTAAGAAAAGAAAAGAAAAAACAAAATGTAAACACCTACTTAAGCAGTAAATTAAAATGCTCAACGCCAAGGCTCTCCTGAAACATAAAAGAAAACGCTTCACAACGTCAAGCCGCATCGTGGCAAAGCTTAAGTCACAATTTTCACCTATATCGTGGTGTTCAGACGACTTAATATGGGTGAAAATAATAATGTAGACTGGGTTCTGGAGCGTTGGTTTGCAACCCGTCTAGATGAAGCAAAATTCTAAATTTAAACATACCTAAGGTTTCTATTTGCTATAAAGTGGGGGATCGTTTTTCTATTGTTATGAAGTAATAAACTGATCCCCCACTAATTACTACATAATAGTATAATACATCTCTTCTCACTCTAGCTATGAGTCAAATAATAGGAGAGAATAGGTTCTATAGCCTTGGCTGGTAACCAGTCTACCGCAGAAAGCAATGGCAAACTACTGCGGGATAATCTTCTGTTCAGTCAGTCATGTCTCTTTCGGGACATGATCGCCTCCAAGCGTGTATCACGTATGGCACTTAACTGACTGATCCTATAGTATCATTTGATATGTGGCACACAACCCAGCACTACAGGACATTGTGCGATGATAAATAGTTTGGGTGTTTCTAGGTATAGGCAATTGTTCACTTTAAACCGTTCACTTGTGTAGGTTGTTCAACTATATATTGCACTCGGTTGTGGAGCAGTGGATATCGGCTCGAAACTTGAAATCGGCGAGCTGAGTTCGAATTCCAATTGAATTCGTTGCATTTACTTACGCGCAAATATCAGTGGAAAAGGTGTTAATCCATTTTTTTTACTTCCAGTTAAACAGTAGAACAGATTTTTTTTAAAGCAGAAAGTGATGGCAACATACTGCGTGGAAATATTTTGCCCAGTCAGTCATGTCTCTTTTGAGACATGATCGTCTAAGCGTGTATCAGGTATGGCATTTAACTGACTATCATATTCACTGTCTCAACAATACCCTTAGGAAATGTTGCGGTATCAGTGCTGAAAGCTTCTTAATGGAAAACAACCAGCATTTATTTTTACCAACGGTTATCACTTAATTGAAGTGAACTTCACAAGGACACGGTAAGCAGCTCGGATAAAGTAAGTCACCAAATGACTTTTTACTTTTTTAAAGAAAAATGGCAAGAGAAAGAACAATGACCCTATAAGAGAGTGGCTACTACCTGCGTAAAGAGCAAAGAGACGGAGAGAGCCCACGAAGAACGGCGAAAAATAGACGACACCATTAGACTGTTCATCTCTCACCTTACCTATGCTTCATCTTTGTCTCGCTCATCTAAAGCAGTAGAATAAAATTTAGAATAAAATTTGCTCACTGCTATAAATTTTATTAATTTGTCAGGGACACTCTGCCCGAAGATTTTTTTAATCATAAGCGTTTGAATTAAAGAAGCTGCATCTGAATTGGAAGAGAATGAACCTGGTGTTTTGTTTTAGCTGCAACACAACAGAAAAGCATACATTTATTAATGATGTCTCTAGCTATGGGCTAAAAAGTATGTCCTAATGGGCTCCCTAGCTTTAAATACTAGCCAAAACTCAAAGTTAGAAAAAATACAGCGAAAACACCTCGTATTGTTTTTTTCCAAGTAAGCAATAAATGAAAAAATATGTGAACAGCCATTACTGTAGATTTCAATAAAAAAAGATAGCAGACAGAAGTTAATTATTTCCACTGGTTTAAAAATATTCATGCGAAGGTGATGAAATATAGTCCAACCTGAAATTTTAACTTGTTTCATCAATTCACTTTTTAATGTTTTATGACTGTTGCGCCAAAACCTCTTGTGGCGTTGATAGATCTTTTACGAAATATGACACTGTACATTTTCTTAATGATAACAAATGTCCTTTTAATAGGTTTCCGAACTACTTCAAAAGCATGACCGAAGATATTAAAGCCATTCCAAAAGCTCTTGTCACGATTACGATGTTATAAGTTCTCAGTAGAACATTTGAAATGTCAAGTGGTGTATTCCGTTCCTAATACCAGAGAGTTATTCTAATATTTTGAAGGTGTGTTCTGCGGAGAATATATATAAATAAAAAGAAACCTGTCATAAACAAATCAGTTGTAAAGTGCCATTCCTTCTCTTTCCTACTACTGTAAAAATAGAAATACTTTAACTCTAAATGTGAAAAATATCTACGTTAGAGTAGGATTTGAGGAGTAGCTTATTTATTTCATTTTTCTGTTCTAGATATGAGTAATTAATAAACCTCGTCTTCTGTTCATTCAATACTCTCTCTAACTACGGCCTTCTTAATTCTCGGCTGTTTTGAACGAATGAAAAATTACAACAGTGGCAACGAGGATAAGATTCGAAATCACACGTGGACTCCCTTTTATAATTACCAGGAATTACAGGGAAAAGTACGTAATGTATTCAAATCTTTTCACTCCTTTTTCTTTTTTTCTCAATTGGAGTAGATAGACTAAACTATCGCCCGGTTCACACTCCACCCCCGTCTATGGAACAGGTGAAGAGGCTCATCCCTTGTTTCCTGTTTAGGATGTGGTTTCCGGCTTTCTCTTTTCCATTCTTTTTACCCTTACGTAGCCCCCTGCGCATCAGTGGCGTTACCGCCTTGCTTGGGATGATATGATTAAAAAAAAAAAAAAAAAAAAGAAGAGCTGTTTGACGATGTTTAGTGTGATCAACTTAATATTATTTTAATATAATTTGTAATTTTCGCACACGAACACACACATACACAAATATATATATATATATATATATGGGGAAACAGTCAGTCAGTTAAGTGCCATGCGCGATACACGCTTGGGCGAACATGTCTCGAAAGAGACATGACTGACTGGGCAGAAGATTATCCCGCAGTAGGTTGCCATTGCTTTCTGCGGTAGACTGGTTGCCAACCAAGGCTATAGAACCCAATCTGTCCTATTATTTAACCCATAACTGGAGGGAATAGACGGATTAATACCTTTCCCAAGGGTATTTGCGCGTAAGTGAATGCAAGGAATTCAACTGGAATTCGAACTCGGTTCTCCGATTTCTCGTTCTGAGCCGATATCCACAGCACCACAACGCACATCCTACAAACAGTAGGGGAAACAGTACATATGTTTAATATGAGATGAATAATATTGGGTGAAAATAGTATAACAAAGTGGAAAATGTATAATGGAATCTTAAAAACAGAAAAGCGTTACATAAAAACTATTTCTACTTTGTCAAAAAGCTTTCTCATGTATTATATATATATATATATATATATATATATATATATATATATATATATATGTGTGTGTGTTTATTTAGACATATATATATATATATATATATATGTACATACATAACTGTATGTTTTCAAACACAGACATAAACAAAATAATCTATCTATGTATCTATCTATCATTAAATTAGTTTTAATTTAAAATTCATTTTATTTACATTGCGACACGGAAATTTGTATGTTCGAGATTTTAACTTCATTGTAGTGAAAATGATTTACATTTGAATGTAGAAGACAATACGCGCGTTATTTAAAGCGTTAACATAGATAGGGGATGACAGAAAAAATAGATTTAACGCGTGTGTTTTTAATTTAGCTAATCAGAATGAATATAGGTTAACCTATATTTTCGAATTTAAAAGTCGAACTTCATTCTGATTAATTAAATTAAGCACACACATAAAATCTAATTTTTTTCTGTTTACCACCTTCATATATAACTCGTTAAATAACAAACCTATTGTTTTTTACATTCAAATATAAATCATTTTCACTACAGTGATTCAGAATTGCCTGATGACGAGATAAAGTTTCGAAACAGAAAATTTTGTAACGCAATGTAAATTAAATTAATTAAAAAACAAAAGAAATTTAATTATAATTGTATTTTGCTCTACGATATATGTTATTTTGAGCACTTTTAAAAAGTAAATGCTAGAGAACTCTGGATTTTGAACATGTTGGTTCTTTTCACCTAATATATATATATTGTAATTTCGTTATTACAATGGTTTATAAAAGCATAATATCGCTACACAAAATTTTCATGTTTCAGAAGAATTCTTCAGGCAATATGTTAAAATAAATGGTGAAAATGATTTACTTTCAAAACATAATTCGAGTTCATGGTTATTTAGAAAATTAGGGAGTGGTAGTTGAAGAAAATGCATTCTTCTTCTTCTTCTATGTGCCCTGTACCTTCTGGACGTAGGCGATCATGGATCTCCACGTCTCCTTATCCCTTGTGGCTCTTAGTATGTTTGAGCCTGTTGCTCCTGGCAACCCCACTTCCGTCATCTACGTGATCAGATCCTGCAAATATGTTATCCGCTGCCTTCCTCTGTCTCTCCTTCCTTCTATTTGACCAGTCAGTATCAGGTTCTCCAGGCTCTCTTTCCTCATTGCATGTCCCAGGAACTTCAGTTGTCTCTTCCTGATGCTCAGCATCAATTTCCTTTTTGTTGCCATTCTTTCCAACACCTCCTCGTTGCTTGCATGCTCAGTCCACGATATCCGTAGCATCCTTCTGTAGAACCACATTTCGGCCGCCTCCAGTTTTGTCCTCATTTTCGATGATATTGTCCAGCATTCACTGACGTATTGAAGAACTGACATCACGTAGGAGTCTAGCACTCTTATCTTCGTTTCTATTGAGATTTTCCTGTGTGTTAGTATTTTGCTCATCTTCTGAAACGCGTCCTTTGCCATGCCAATTCGCCTTCGGATCTCCGTGTCGCACTTTCCACCTTCTGTTAGAACACTTCCTAGGTACTTAAATTTTTGTACTTGCTTGATTCTGTTATTTCCCACCTGTACTTGGCATTTTGGGTTGTATCTTTTGCTGATGACCATGCACTCAGTTTTCTTAAAGTTTATTTTTAGTCCCTTCTTGTCACTCTCCACTGCTACTTTCTGTATGAGGTCTTGTAGTTTCCTTTCCGTGTCCGCAATCAGCACTGTATCGTCCGCTTACTTTATGTTGTTCAGGTTGTGGTCTCCAATAACAAATTTTGGCGTGTCATCTAGGGTCCTCAAAATATTCTCGCTGTATAAGTTGAACAAATCCGGTGAAAAGACACATCCTTGTCTTACGCCTTTTTCTATCTTTGTGTATCTACTGAGGTCGTTACCTGTCCGTATGCAGGCCGTTTGCTGCCAGTAGAGATTCTTGATTATTCTTATGTCTTTCCCGAAAATGTCGAGGCTGCCGAGTATCTCCATCAATTATTTGTGTCGTATTTTGTCGAATGCTTTCGCGTAGTCAATGAAGCATAGGTCTTTCTTCATTTGTAATGTCCTTTCAGAGAGCATCCTAATCATGAATATGGCGTTTCTTATTCCAGTGTCTTTGACGAACCCGCACTGTTCCTGCCCTAATGCATTAGGGGTGTTAATATTGTTCAATCAAAAATGAGAATTTTGTAACCATGGAGATTTAATATTTGGGTTATGAAAGAGAGTAGGATGGCTTGAATCTAGACACGTCCCTTTTTAATTTTGTCTGGATAAAATACATAGTGGGACCTTAGATTTTTTAAATGAGTGGACAATAATTTTTAACAGGAGGTTGGATTTTAGTTTTTTTATTTTTATTGAATAATAGATTCTTTTTCTACTATCTCATGAATAAAGGGGGTGGAATATATATATATATATATAATCCATTTGTAAAGGAGTTATTACGCAACCTACCATGAGTGGTGTCTTCAGCCAATTTTCAATAACTGATTTTACCGTTTAACGTTTTTTTTAAGAATGCTCACGTATCGGTGTTTTTTTTTTTAACGCTTTAAAAAACGGTAAATTGTAAATCAGTTATTAAAAATCGTCTGAAGACCCCACTCATGGTAGAAATAATAAATCAATTACAAATAGAAAATATTAAAATATTCTACAATATAATTGTATTGAAAACTTTTTATTATGATAAAAACTAAGTAATTTAACAATCAATATATATATATATATATATATATATATAGGTTTAATGAAAAATTGTGCCCCTTTAATGAGCTGGTTCATGCCAACTTCAAAGATTCGTGAGGACATTGATATGTTGTTTCGTCACTCATCGGGCTGGATGACCCGGCCCTGATGAGTGACTA
This sequence comes from Ascarosepion bandense, assembly GCA_037127315.1. Classification (NCBI taxonomy): domain Eukaryota; kingdom Metazoa; phylum Mollusca; class Cephalopoda; order Sepiida; family Sepiidae; genus Ascarosepion; species Ascarosepion bandense. The sequence goes on along the minus strand of JBBBDQ010002293.1, from coordinate 1,417,311 downwards.
CATTATCATCTCAATGAGTCGAAACTTTTTTATTACACGACTACTCCCCCCACACACACATATGTGTGTGTGTGTTTCTGTGTGCGTGTGTGTGTATATATAAACTAGAATCTCCAATCATTTTTGACATATGAGGGCCAAGCAGCTCTGTAATTAGAATTAACAGCTAGAATCTGCATATATCGTTTTATAATAGAACCAATCCCACTTTTTATAGATCCGATTAGATAGAACAAGGTTCCTAAATGGCCTCCCCACACATTTTAAATTCATTGTTGTCTTGCTCTTAGACTGTTCACCCAGCAAGGGCCTAGTCTATCTTGTTATTTTCCCATAGCTGGGGGATAAGAGAGGGATTCATAAATTTCCGTAAGGATATTAGCATATAAATGAATGTAATTTACTCGAAATCGGTACCCCAGTTACTTAATCTACGCCAATATCCATTACCCCGCATTGTGTGTTAAGACATGGTGCAATAATGGATATCGGCTTGTTAAGACATACATTACCGGCCATAATTATTAGGCAACCCAAGTGTTTAAAAAATGATGTTTTCATACTATTTTTTTAGTATTTATTGCAAAAGTGAATAATTGTAAACGAAAATGGAATGGTTCTTTTGTTAATATTGCACAATAACATGTGCATCAAATGAATTTATAAATATTTAATAATTACCTATATTACAGTTTCATCAATGAAAGAATGAAGAAAATTTAGGGTGATTCGGACGAGTTCATCTTTGTTTCTTTGCCTTGTAAAATTTTGCAAAGTAATAATAACAAAAGAACCATTTTATTTTTATTTAGAATTATCCACTTGACAATAAATAATAAAAATAGTATGAAATACATCATTTCTTTTATAAAACTGTGGTGGCTTTATGACTATGGCCGGTTATGTACATATAATGTCATAGCACACACATATACACGCACGCACAGATATATATATATATATATATATATATATATATATATATATATATATGTCTTAACACGCACATACATGCACTCTCATCGCAAAATGAACATCTTGGAAATGTAGAGAATCTCCTCGGAACGAAAACAAAATATCTTTGTTGACTGAATAAAGGTTTCGCTTTTAGAAGGAAACTGATCAGAACAGTCCCAGGAAGAAGGTTGAATGATACCACGGCTGAAATATTGTGTGAATAATAAGCTAGATGACAGTCTTCAAGTCAGAATGGATACGTATATAAAATCAATATTACGGAAATCAACAAATTTTAACGAAACTTGGTTATAAGCAACCGTTAATTTAAAATGAATTGTTTGAACATTTTTTTTTTATCGATACTTGTATTTAAGTAGATATTCTGTTTTTTTAATGAAACAGTATTATATATTTATATCTACCGGCCTGATTATTTACGATAAATTTTTATTACGAAAATGTGTGCCATTCGGCAGGATTCGAACCTGCGACCCCTATCTAGATAAGGGAAGTTACCATTTGATCTGGTAACGAATAGCCTCCAGTCTAGACGAGGTTTTTATCAAGCCTATATAACACAATTTCCGATCCATCGTAAACAAACATATCTGCTCTGAAATGTATCGTAATGTCAACAAATGTAAACATGTTACAGAAACCAACGAATTTTAACGAAACTTGGTTATAAGCAACCGACAATTTGAAATGAATTGTTTGACCGGAGGCTAAATATTGTGTATTTTTTTTAATCGTTTCACCCCATGCAAGGCGGTAACGCCACTGATGCGCAGGGTGGTGGTGGGGGATACATAAGAGTAAAAGATTAGATAGAAGCAGAGTAAAGAGAAAGACGAACCAGTTACAGGGGGGTGTCAGAGAAAGGAGCAAGAGAAGGATGGGAATACCGGTGTGATGACAGTTGCAAAGATTGAGAGAAGGGAAAATATATACAGGGTGATGTAGAAGGAACTAGAATCAAATGGTTAAGAGATGGGTATTGACATTGCATTTATTGGTCAATCATAATATTATGTATTGGTCATGCTTGATATCCTTTTTTGCTTATGCATGATAACCTGTATTAATCTAGTATGATATCGTTTATACGTCATGGATGATATCTTGTATTGGGAATAGATGAAACCGTGTATTAGTCATGCTTTATACTGTGTATTAGTTATGCATAATATCGGTGTAGAATCATTACAATTGATTAGTGAGTTCGATCCTCAATGGGTGCCCCATACTTTTGGCCTTGTGCCATATCTACGCTGCGCTTAGAAAATTACTGCATAATATCGGGTATTGTTCATGCATGATATCGTGTTATTCATTGTTGATATTGGGTATTATATGATGTATAGTTCATGAATGATAGAGCGTATTAGTCATGATTGATATTGTGTATTAGTCACGCATGATATCATATATTGTTTATGCACGATATAGTATATTAGTCATGATTGATATCGTGTATTATCGTGCTTGATATTGTATATTAATCATGCATAATATCTTCCTCAGGTAATATGTTAAAATAAATGATGAAAATAATTTATTTTTAAAATATAAGATGAATTCATGGTTATTTAGAAAATTAAGAAGTAGTAATAAGAGAAAATGCATGCCGTTTGCTGCCAGTGGAGATTCTTGATTATTCTTATGTCTTTCTCGAAAATGTCGAGGCTGCCGAGCATCTCCATCAATTCTTTGTGACGTATTTTGTCGAATGCTTTCGCGTAGTCAATGAAGCATAGGTCTTTCTTCATTTGTAATGCCCTTTCAGAGAGCACCCTAATCATGAATATGGCGTTTCTTTTTCCAGTGTCTTTGACGAACCCGCACTGTTCCTGCCCTAATGCATTAGGTGTGTCAATATTGTTCAATCAAAAATGAGAATTATGTAACCATGGAGATTTAATATTTGGGTTATGAAAGGGAACAGGATTGCTTGGATCTAGACATGTCACTTTTTAATTTTGTCTGGATAAGATACATAGTGGGACCATAGATTTTTTTAATGGGTAGACAATAATCTTTAACAGGAGGTTGGATTTTAAGTGCTTTTTTATTAAACAATAGATTTTTACTACTATCTCATGAGTAAAGGGGCTAGAATTTTACTACTATCTCATGAATACAAGTGTCCCCTTAAATGAGTTGTGTCATACCGACTTCATAGATTCGTGAGGACACCAATATGATTTCGCCCCTCATCATGATGAGTGACCACATTATCATCTCAGTCACTCTAAACATTTTCATAACACAACACATCTTCCCCACCATATATATATATATATATACGTGTGTGTATGTGTGTGTGTTTCTGTGGGTGTGTGTATTAGTCATGCATGATATACTATATAGATTATGCACTATATCGGGAATTGGTAAAGGTTGATATCGTGTGTTATCGTGCTTGATATTGTATATTGGTCATGCATAATATCGACTATTGTTCATGTATAATGTTGCGTATTAATCATGGTTGATATTGTGTCTATTAGTTAGGCTTGATATAGTGTAATTATTTGTGATGCATGATATCGTGTATTGATTATGCATGTTACCGTGTAATATTATGCATGATATCGTATAATTGTTATGCATGATATCCTAAAATTGTTATGCATGATATTGTGTATTGACCCTGCATTATATCGTCTAATGTTATGCACGATATCGTATTTTTTTATGCACGATATCGTATTTTTTTATGCACGATATCGTATTTTTTTGATCATGCATGATATCGTGTAATGTTATGCTTGATATCGTGTATTGTTTATGCATGATATCTTCTAATGTTATGCTTGATATATAGTTTTTATGCATGATATCGTGTATTGACCATGCATGATATCGTCTAATGTTATGCACGATATCGTATTTTTTATGCACGATATCGTATTGTTTTGATTATGCATGATATCGTGTAATGTTATGCATGATATCGTGTATTGTTCATGCATGATATCGTCTAATGTTATGCTTGATATATAGTTTTTATGCATGATATCGTGTATTGATCACGCATGATATCGTCTAATGTTATGCATGATATCGTCTAATTATTATGCATGATATCGAGTATTGATCATGCATGATATCGTGTAATGTTATGCATGATATCGTATAATTTTATGCATGATATCGTGTATTTTTGGGGATGATATAATTAGCTCTTCAAATACTGGCCTCGCAACAAAACTGTTCCATTCCAAAAAATAAGTGTAATTTTTGTCGACATTTTAGTAGTGATTCTGATCTGTGCATAAGAGAATCAAGAGCTAGTGAATAGAAACCGTTTCGTCGTTTCTGTTTATAAGTCATAACAAAAAGAAAAAGCAGACATTATTGAAACAAAAGAGACTGATCAGGTCGATGTCCTTTTAAACCGACAGCAGGGGAGGTAATCGATTTCATATTTAAATGTATTGAACGCACATTAAAAAAAAAAAAAGAAACGTTTGATCTAAAACCATAGATCGTTAAATAAAGACAAGAATAGAAAGAAGCAAATGTTTACACAAGAGGTGGAAGTGAGGCAATAAAAATATATTTAAATTCGATGAACTGACCTTTTGTTTTGACCTACATTGGAAAACTACACTACAGGCCATAATTATTAGGCCACCCAAGTATTTAAAAATAATGTTTTTCATACTATTTTTTAGTATTTATTGCCAAGTGAATAATTGTAAATGAAAATAGAATGGTTCTTTTATTATTATTGCACAATAACATGTGTATCAAATGAATGCATAAATATTTAATAATTACCTATATTGCAGTTTCGTCAATGAAAGAATGAAGAAAATTTAGGGTGATTCGGACGAGTTCATCTTTGCTTCTTTGCCTTGTAAAATTTTCCAAAGTAATAACAAAAAACATTTTATTTTCATTTAGAATTATCCACTTGGCAATAAATAATAAAAATAGTATGAAATACATCATGGCAGAGACTGTTGCTGCTGGTGGTTAACACCAATGTCCACTTTAAAGTATATATACACTGCTGACCATAATTATTAGACCACCCTAGTGTTTTAAAAATGATGTATTTCATACTATTTTTTAATATTTATTGCCAAGTGAATAATTGTAAATAAAAGTAGAAGGTTTCTTTTGTTAATATTGCACAATAAAATGTGCATCAATTAAATTTATAACTATTGCAGTTTCATCAATGAAAGAATGAAGAAAATTTAGGGTGATTCGGACGAGTTCATCTCTGCTTCCTTGCCTTGTAAAATTTTGCAAAGTAACAATAACAACAAAAAAAAAAAACATTCTATTTTCATTTAGAATTATCCACTAAAAATAGTATGAAATATATAATTTTTTTTTTATTTTAATTGGGGTGGCCGAATAATTATGGCCGGTAGTATATGTGTAAAACTGAATGAAAACGATAAAGCAGTATATTGGTCAACCTCTGCATAATTATACAGATGTTGTAATAAGTGGGTTTCGAGTCCGTTGATAAAAAAATCTTTTATGGCCACAGATAGTCCTGTTACAAATTCACACTTTGTGAATTTAATTGATGAAATAAATATCCACCCTTTTCATTAGTTTTATTGGTAGCTTATCCTTAATTAGTATTCTAAATTTTACTTGTAATTATATCAGTAAAGAATATATACAAAGCATTGTAGAAGTCAGACTAATGACTTTATTTAATCATGAAGTGGATATCATCGATAAATCTATTTTTAATACCATGGGAAATCAATAACAAGTTTAGAAATATTGAAAAAATAAAATTAATTGTTTGATAAATTTGCAGAGAAAAAGTGTCGTGAAATTTTAAGGAAATGTTGGTTTTGTGGTAAAATGTATAAAAAAAGAAGGATAAATCTTTAAAGAAAAGGCTGTTGAATGCTTAAGGAAAAGGTTAGGTATATGTTCAGAGAAAAAAATATCACTGTTTAGAATATGATTCGTGGTCATATATACTGTTCGGACTGTTCTCATCTTTATTGTCATATTCGCGACGTTTCAGCTAATGTACGCTACGCCCTTCTTCAGGTGATTTACATTAGAAACCCGTTATTTAGTCCATTAGGGTAGATTGTTCTAGTTCCATGTGTCATGCCTTTTCATGATAACTCAATTTCAGTTAATTTTCTTTTAGTAACTCGACTCTCCAAGTTTAAGTTCACCTCTGCTGTGGCTAGGTATTGAACTCACAACTCCTTGGGTTAAGTTGTTTTTTGGATTACTTCAAACAACGCTTTTATCACTCGGTCATGTGGTAGTTTTGTTATTATAATAAAACATCCTATCACCCCGACAGTTGATTCGCCGAAGAGATTAAGAAGTATTGAAGGAAGTACGAGACGATGAGTGACCACATTATCATCTCAGTGATTCTAAACATTTTCATAATACAACACTTCTTCCCCACCATAAATATATATATATATATATATATACGTGTGTGGGGGGGTGTATTAGTCATGCATGATATACTATATAGATTATGCACTATATCGGGAATTAGTAAAGGTTGATATCGTGTGTTATCGTGCTTGATATTGTATATTGGTCATGCATAATATCGACTATTGTTCATGTATAATGTTGCGTATTAATCATGGTTGATATTGTGTCTATTAGTCAGGCTTGATATAGTGTAATTATTTGTGATGCATGATATCGTTTATTGATCATGCATGATATCGTGTATTGATTATGCATGTTACTGTGTAATATTATGCATGATATCGTATAATTGTTATGCATGATATCTTAAAATTGTTATGCATGATATCCTGTATTGATCATGCATGATATCTTCTAATAGTATTGAAGGAAGTACGAGACGATTCGACTTCTGCTCCCATCCCCTCTTGAATTACCATTTTATGAACTCTCTGTTCCTTCTACTTTTCTGTTCAATAAAATCTCTTATTTGTTTACCCCTTACATGTTGTGTAAATCTTTCCACTTGGAATTTACCTTGTTATTTATATCGTACTCGCGTTAAACATTTTCATGAAAAGAGTGTAGTAAACCTTTACAGAAAAAATATATCGTACATTTTTTTAAATGGCTTCATCCCAAACAAGGTAACAGTGCCACTAAGACGTAGGGAGTGAAAGAGATTGAGAAGACTTTATTGAGAAGAACTGAATTTGAGTTTGAGTTTTGTTTAATGACATATCAAAATCTGAGGGTTATTTAATGACAAAAAGGTAGTGTTTTAAGGTATTTTTTTAATGTTCGGTTATAGTGAGAAGGTTGATTTAGTCAGATTTTGATGAAATTTATTTAATTTTGTTTTTAATTTTATTTTAGAAAACTGAAGATGTCTTCTAGTTTTGTATTCAAAAATGTATTGCTAGTAATAATATTTGTCTTCAAAAATGTATTATGGCAATAATTTTTCTCCTTCAAAAATGTGTAATGGTAATAGATTTTCTTCAAAAATGTATTGTTGGTAATATTTTCCTCCAAAAATATATTATTGATAATATTTTTCCTTAAAAATGTACTATTGGTAATATTTTTCTGAACAAAAATGTATATTTTTTCTATAAAAGTCTATTTTTATGTATATACTTCTATAAAAGTCTTTTTATCCTTTCATAATGTTTTGTGGGTTAACTATTTGACCATAGCTTGTACCCTAACAGGTGCTACCATTCCGGGTCAGGGTTGATCTGGGAACAACAGCAATTAAGAGGTAGTTCCATGCTCCTCACAACCTCCCAATCAGAGGCCTTGCTGCCGGATGCAGTTTATCGTCATACCCAGGGCAGAAGAACTGAGTAAAAGGACAATAAAGAAGCAAATTACAGTAATACAGGAGATACGGATTGACCTTGCATTTATATTTCTGAAGAGTGTAGGTTGCAAGGAGGTAAGGAATCGGAAATATGTTCCCCAGGTGAAAAATGCAAGAAAAATGATTGTTAGAATAGAAAATAAACTTGCGTCTAAATAGTACATTAGAAAGACAATGAGGCATAGTTTCAATCTAGTAGTGTGCTCAACTTCATATGGTCGAGTCACTTAAGAGCGCACTTCATCAGAACATCTCTGAAAATATTTCTCTGTATTACTAAGATGATCTAGTATTTATACTATTTACATTGTTCTCATCTTTGTTGCCATTTGTACGACATTTCGGCCGTTGTACGCTCCGGACTTCTTCGGGTGGTTTATGCTTTATAGAGATACAAAAATATGTGCGCAAGTACAGATCACACATTAAGAAGAGCTGTATCTGCACAACATCATCAAAGATGAAGGAAAAAACTTGAAGCAACTGAAATGTGGTTCTACAGAAGGATGGATCGAGCATCTGAGCAATGATGAGGTTTTGGAAAGGATGAAAGCCAAAAGAAAATGAATACTGAGCATCAGAAAAATACAGATAAAGTTCTTTGGACACGTGATGAGGAAGGATTTTTTTTTAATCATTTCACCCCGAGCAAGGCGGAAATGCTGCTGATGGGCGGGGTGGGGGGTACATAACTGTAAAAAGATTAATTAGAAAAGAGTGAGGAGTACAGACCAGTTAGAAAAGAGCAATAGAAAGATGAGAATGCAAGTGTGATGACAGTTACATAGGTGGGGAGAGAGCTAGAATCCAGCGGTTAATAGATGAGTATTGACATTGCATTTAAATTCTTGAAGAAGAAAAGGAAGAATATGGGAGAGAGTTCCACAGGCGGGAAGTGCTAGAGAAGAAGCTGCAGGAGTAGAATTGTCGTCTGCATTTGGCTAACTTAACTGTGAATGGGTAAGACCCAGTTGCCAATCTGGTTGCACGAGTAAACACCTGTTGTGGAGGCACCAGTGACTTAAGTTCGTCCGAGCAGAAGCCATGAAAGTATTAGAGAATCTGATACTCGCAGGTCAAATAGAGTGAAAGAGAGACAGAAGAGAGCAGCGGATAACATATTTGACGGGACTGAGGAAGTGGATGGCAGAGCGGCGTTTGGGTCGGGTAATAGGAAAAAGCGTGCTAAGAGCCAGCAGGGATAGAGAGACGTGGAAAGCCATGTTCGTCTCCGTCCTGAAGGGACAGGACACAAAGAAGAAGTATATATATATATATATGTGTGTGTGTGTGTGTGATCTTAGGTGTCTGTTTTTATCAGAAATGATCAGGGGAAGTATGTCATGAAGCCATTTCTGACCTCAGGCCTGTGACTGAGTTCCGGAAGGAAATGTGTACATAGCAGAAAATAGAGGAAATAATAACAGTACTGAAAGAGAAGCAATCAAAATACAAGGATTTTTATTTTCAGGTTTCAAGAATGTAATACATGTAGACGTCAATAGTTCTATTAGTGTTCAAGACTCTGGGTTTGATGGAAAAAGGATTTGATTGGCTTATTGAAGGGATATAAATCATCAAAATATGACAGTCTAATACAGCAATATGATGTGTTAATTTGTTTGTTTCTGGAAAAAAAGATATCGATGAAAGTATGAGAAGCCCCAAAATATATGAAAAAAAAAAACAATAAAAACATTCTTTTTACACCTTGCTTATGTTTTATTATATGGAATGAGCACAATTATATTTTTATGATATGGAATGAAAACAATTATATTTTATTATATGAAATGAGCAGAAATATATTTTATTATATGAAATGAGCAGAAATATATTTTATTATATGAAATGAGCAGAAATATATTTTATTATATGAGATGAGCACAATTATATTTTATTATATGAAATGAGCACAATTATATTTTATTATATGAAATGAGCAGAAATATATTTTATTATATGAAATGAGAACAATTATATTTTATTATATGAAATGAGCAGAAATATATTTTATTATATGAAATGAGCACAATTATATTTTATTATATGAAATGAGCAGAAATATATTTTATTATATGAAATGAGAACAATTATATATTTATTATATGAAATGAGCACAATTATATTTATATTATATCGAATGAGCACAATTATATTTTTCTCCCTGATTACATGGCGTCTCATCAGTCTGTTACGTCTGATAAAAATGATAACTTGTCTCTTGAAATCTCTGGTTGTTATTTGTTATTAACGTGTGCTTCAAAGCAAAAGTAAAACACAACAGCAACAACAACAGCAATGAGAAAAACAATAATAATAATAATAAGTTGTGAAACACTTGTTGAAGACATCCCTGCTACCCAGGCCTTAAAGAAATACAAAAAACGGTTCTAAGAATACAGATCACACATTACGAAAGGTTTTATCTATGCAAAATATTTGTAATATTAAGTTGTTTTATTTATTTATATTTTTTTACAGAAAGGTTTAGTGAAAATGTCATGACGCCATTTCTGATCTCAGGTCTCTTGTTGGGACCCAGAAAGAAATGAGTCTGATAATTAAAGAAAATAATTTGTTAATGCCAAAATAATAAAAATCCAGATGATTGAACCTCCCCGGTAATATTTTCATATTAAGTATCTCTCCATCAAATTAATTTATTAGCCCTGATGAAACCCTAAGGGTCGGGCTCGGCTCCATGAAGGAACGATCCAAACAGCAATAATATAAGTGGATCAACTGCAAAGTGTCTTTCAAATATTGGATAAATTAGAATGTTGGTTAGAATCGAGGCCATCGCGATGGCAGCATTAATAGATTTACCTGAAGTACAGAGAAGACTGCATTTTAATTCACCTCCAAGGAAATTTACCCGCTACAACTCTGTTCGTGAAGTCTCAACGTGTACAAATAATAGCAGTGAAATATTTACGGGTATAAAATAATGAATGTGACGTGATAGTAATCGTAGTTAATGAAGCGTTAAGAATGACAACCTGTATTTATAAACACAGATATACGCTGGTGTATTATATATAATACAGATTTTTTTAAAAATTCCATTACCGATAAAGTTACAATTTTGATTTTCCATTTATATATATATATATATATATATATATATATATATATATATCGTAGAACAAACTAATGAGTTGACAATCCACTGTTTGTAGTGATTTACTTTATTAAGAGGGCTCGATACTTAGTAAAGCATTATACATGCTAATATTTTTATTATGAATTTATGATAAAAATATAGTTTACTGCAACACAAGAACCGCTGTGTTTCGGTACTGCCTAAATATTTGCCTGACGAGGTACTAATAACATCGTACCGAAACACAACGGCTCTTGTGTTGGAGTAAACTCATGTTTTTATTATAAACTTATTACCATATCAATCTATCTATCTATCTATCTTGTTCCTTACATCTATCTATCTCTCTCTCTCTCTCTCTCTCTCTATATATATATATATATATATATATATATATAATCTGTTTCTATCTCTTTATATATCTATGAATACACTCAGCACACACACACACACATACACACACATAAATGTGTGTCTTGTTTGTTCTTACGGCCTGCTAAGACAGATATGGTAGAAACCCTGATAGTAAGTAAGGGCTGAACATTTAGTCCCCTTTTGTATATATATATATATATATATATATATAGAGAGAGAGAGAGAGGAATAGATAGATAGATAGATAGATAGATATTCTATGCATCTACAGGAAAATTGTTTTGGGAAGATGATCGAAATTGTCTGAAAAAGAAGTACATTCGAAACAAGTCGCGGAAAATATATTGAGATGGATCAATAGATCTTACTTACCATGATTTGAGACGGTTTTTGTGGTTGGTGAATTTCCAAATGATATCTTCCTCGGGATATGCATATTTCACGTGTAGAAATATTATTTTCTCACTGAGATTTAGCTTCTCTTTTTTTTTTAATCACGTTTTGTTTGTTTTTTTTTTCTTTTTTTTTTCTTTGTTTTGTTCCAGTTGACCTTTTCTTCTTTATTTGTTTTTGCTGTGGCAGAGGTCTTTCTTTTTTATGTCTTTCTTTTTTATGTCTTTATAAGCAAATGCTAAAATTCGTTTTCACAGATTTCTTTTAAAATGTAAGTTTTCCTTATCGCTAAAAATACAATTCCGATTCTCCTGATATATAATTTTCTTTATTTCTACTTAAAGCAAAAGTTGATTTTCACTTTATAACAATATATATAAACATGCGTGCATGTACACCTTTGAATGAAGTTATCGCTGAAAAATTTAACTTTGTGAAAAAAAAAAGAAAAAAAAGTCAAATATCGTCTATAATTTTACACAACAAACGTATAACAACTAACTCATGGTTACAAGTAATTAGGTTGAAATATTAACTCTCCAAAACGATATTTCTTACCCCGGATAAAAGTGCTGTTGGAATTAAGCTATTAGTGCAAGAAATAGTAATATTACGTACTAATTCTTAACTTTGTAAAATAAAAAAGATAGATCCTCATTGATTTATATGCAAGGAGAAGGAGAAATTAAAGAAACTAAACGCATTTATGAAAATATATTATTGTTTACATAAACAGATATATATTAATATATAAGTATCAAAATAATAGATGAAATTTTTTATTTATATATTTGTATATATGCCTGAATACTTGTATATCACGACTATATATGATAGTATGCTAATATTTTAAATCTGTCTGGTTTTATATTAAAACTGTTTTCTATAGTGAACGTATGCGATATTAAAGCCTCTCAAAGTTTGTTATTTGTATTAAAGATAGCAGCAGTAAATATTATTTATATGTATAGCACATTTTACGGCTATTTTTGCTCACGTTATTTTGATTAAAAAAAAGCGAAAAAATTAGCTGAAAGAATTGTGATCATTAAAATAAGTCGGATCAGTAGTTGTCGAATTTAAAACGAGAAATAAAATGAACTTGATCCGATGATAGTCGTGTATTTTTTCTTCTTCTTTTTCCCTTGAGTGTCAGGTATAGAAACAAATGCGTCCTCTACGCAAAGTTCTCAAGCAAACGCAACAGCAGCGAAGCGAAACTCCGTGACAGTGAAAACTGCTTTGCCTGCCGAAGAGCAGAAGAAGAATTTGTTGGGTGTGCGCATGCGTGAGTCTTTTTTCGCTTCTCACTCTCTCGATCTGTTTATACTTTTCGGTGTCTTTCTATTTCGCTTTCTATCATTTTCTACTCGCTTAAGTTCGCTCTCGCTATTTCTCGCTCTCTCTTCCTCTTTCTGCCTATCTCTTTTAGTTTGTCATGTTTCCCCTGTAACTGTTTATAAACGCGTTGTCATACATACACAGCGCGTGTGATTGAACTTTTCGTCCCGCTGATTGCAGACGTTTTCGAGTGAGACTGGCTTATCACTAGAGAAATACGGGCATCGTATTTTCTGAAAACGTAAATGCACTCGATGAACATAGATGGCGCGCGTGTGTATGATGTCATTACTAAATGCGCACGCATAATTCAGGTACGATGTGTAAAACTACAAGCCTATATATATATGTAAAACTACAAGCCTATATATATATGTATATATATAGTCATCCGCAGACAGATATGTTTCGCTGTATCACAGCTCATCAGTAAGGTTAGACAGCCGATTGCTTTTTACCCAGGATTGAAAACCGACCGAACTGGCGTCAGTCGGCGATTCTACCTCCGAGCTATGGGCGCTCGGTAGAAGGGGGCAGACGTTTTAGCATGTATATTATCATTACACACACACACACATACACACACATATATATATATATATGTATATATACCGTAATCCGTATCCATATCATACATCGTGATCCGATATGTGAAGTCACAGGTTTATTCGCCTGAAGAGTCAACTTTAGACTCGAAACACGTGTAGCGACACAAATACAATTATGGACGCTTAATATATCATACAAAAATCAAGTAATATTAATAATAATAACAACAATAAATTTACACTTTAAACAAAACGTTCACGGCTTCTCGCATTTTTTATTTTATACCAATTTATCTCGTTGGAGCAATCACTATTTGTGTTTTATATATATATATATATATATATATATATATATATATATATAAGAAAAATTAAGGCAGGCACGTTATTTCATAGTGACTCGGAAGTGTGTGTGTGTGTGTGTGTGTGACCTACTAAAATGTAATAAAACGTATTTAATAAGCAGCCACATTATAGGAAGAACCGTTGGCAGAGAAATGGTGCGTTTTGTGGCATTAAACCTTTGAACAGCCCTTGTCAAGTTTTACTAATGCAAATACACTACTATTGGAGAGACACCTCACGGGTTGACCATGTCTTCAGGTGTGTAGTCGTTCTCACCACGCTTGGAGTCGTACACTACCCACACAGGGCCAATTTCGGGTTTGTGAGTTAATTTACTCCATAGTTGGGTTTTGGTGGCCGTTGATTCCGTAGAGTTCATCCACGATTTAAAAGCTCACTTTTTTGTGCTGCTGGCGTTCCACTTACACTGATTTGGCGAGGAAGTAGGTTTAGTCGCCGGCCACTCAGGTTTTGAATTCAGATTTGTCTTTCTACACACAATGCTAAAGGACTCCTGCTATTTGCCAATAAAAGAAGGCATTCATACCGTTACCAAGGGTATTTGCACGTAAGCGAACGTAACGAACTCGACTGGAATTTGAACGAAGTTCTTTGATTCTTCAATCCGAGCAGCTATCCATTATTTCAACTTGCCATGTTTCATTCTTCTTCAGGACATAGGCGATCATGGTTCTCCACGTCTCACTATCCCTTGTGGCGCTTAGTATGTTTGCTCTTGTTACACCTAGCAACCCCCGTTCTGCGATCCACCTGATCAGACCCTGCAAATATGTTATCCGCTGCCTTCCTACTCTGGAATAATATAAAATTCTGAGAATATTATATGGCCCTGGGTTGAGGTCTCTTAAACTAGATCTATCTCATAATAAAAGAACATAGTGTGTGCGATTTAGGGTGACTTCACTCGAATCTACTGACCACCAATACATATGTCTCCGCTTGTCTCTCCTCAGCTCGGTTAGCTACCTATTCTTCCTTTACCGTTCTCCCTCCTCTCCTGACTGCTCCCTACTAGATAGCATTGCCGACGACATAGATAAGGCTATTTCCTATCACCCATTTGCCCACATATTTGTATTTGGAGACCTCAATGCCCATCACTCTGAGTGGCTTGAAAACGCTGTTACTGATTCGGCGGGCATTCACGCCATGAACTTTGCTATTTCCCAATCCCTTACGCAAGTGGTGGACTTCCCCACTCGCTTCCCAAGCACACCCTCGGGTCATTCCTCACTGCTAGATATATGTTTCACCTCTGCGCCCGACGCCTGTCAAGTCTCGCAGCTTTGCCCTCTCGGCAACTCCGACCACGCTGTAGTCTCCCTCAGTATTTCTTTCCAATCTCACTCCCCCCAGGATCCCCCTACTTATAGAACCTCCTACCTCTACCAAAAAGCTGACTGGGATGCCTTTCGCGATTTCCTCTGCGACGTCCCTTGGGGAAAAGTGTTTGACCTATCAGTTGATGACTGTGCCTCTGAGGTCTCGTCATGGGTGAAAGCTGGCATTGATGCCTTCATACCCACCAGGAAGTATTGCTTAAAACCTCATTCCTCTCCGTGGTTCTCTCCGGCCTGCTCAGCCGCCATTGCCCACAGGAACCATTACTTCCATCTATTCCGGAGACAGCCAACTGATCACAATAGGCACCTGTTCACATCCGCTCGCAGTGAATGCAAGAGAACCCTAAATGACGCCAAACAGTTGTTTGCGGAGAGAATGCGACAGCGCATAGCTGACCGCAAGTTCGGCTCCAAGGACTATTGGAGGATTTGTAAACGAGTGCTCAACAATAGGAAATCCTCAATACCTCCTTTAATCCATGGATTTGATGTTCTCACGTCATCTGCTGAGAAAGCTGAGTGCTTTGCCCGCAGATTCTCATCCAACTCCACACTCAACTCGTCCGGAGTGCACCCACCCGACTTCCCTATTAGAACTGAGGCCAAACTGCATGACGTATATATTACCCCGACAATAGTATCCAGAGTAATTTCAAAACTCGACCCCCATAAGGCGTGTGGAGACGATGGAATCCCGGTGATAGTCCTTAAGAGGTGTGCCCCTGAACTTTCCCCTGTCCTCTCTAAACTGTTTAACTACTGCCTTTCTGCTTCCTGCTTTCCTGCATGCTGGAAATTCTCCTCAGTCGTTCCTGTCTTTAAGAACTGTGGTGAACCCTCGGACCCATCCAACTATCGCCCTATCAGTCTTCTACCAATATTCGGGAAAGTGTTCGAGGCTATAATAAATGCTGAAATAGTTCATCATCTCACCGCCCACAAACTGTTCTCCGACAGGCAATATGGATTCCGATTTGACAGGTCCACAGCCGACCTGCTAACTACTGTAACGGAGTACATGCTACAGGCCCTTGATGAGTCTGACGAGGCTCGCGCGGTTGCTCTGGATATCTCCAAGGCTTTCGACAGGGTTTGGCACCCTAGCCTCCTATGCAAACTACGCGGTTATGGTATTACCGGTCGCCTGCTTGACCTAATCCAATCTTTCTTAAATAACCGCAAAATGAAGGTCGTTCTGAATGGGCGTGCCTCTTCGTCCTACAGCACGAATGCTGGTGTCCCACAAGGCTCTATCCTGGGCCCAACGCTCTTCCTTATTTTCATCAACGACCTCCCAGATGAGATCAGGTCCCAAGTAGGCATCTACGCAGATGACACTACAATATACTCCCGCTCCAGTAAGAAACCTGTCGTGGCGGACAGACATAATCTCGCTGCTGACCTTGAGCGGGATCTACACTCTGTGGTGAACTGGGGCAAGAAGTGGCTTGTCAACTTCAATTCCTCTAAGACCAAGCTGTTGTCTGTCAACCATTACAGGCAACCTCTTCTGCCTCCCATAAGCATGGACCAGATGATTCTCCCGGAGAGTAATACACTACGCCTCCTCGGACTTACCCTGTCCTCAGACCTCAAATGGAAGCACTATATTGAATCCATAGCAAAATCTACTGCTAAGAAGATTGGGTCACTATGTCGATCCAGGATGTTTTTTCCACCTGAATCCATCCTGCATATATACAAGTCAACCATCCGTCCGTGCATGGAGTACTGCTGCCATTTATGGTCAGGTGCCCCTGCCGTTCTCCTCAGTGTTCTTGACAAGCTCCAAAGGAGAGTCTGTAATGTGATAGGTACTGATCTGGCGACTCGTCTGCAGCCACTTTCCCATCGTCGAAATGTGGCCTCCCTCTGTCTCTTCTATAAATACTTTCATGGCTTCTGCTCGGATGAGCTTAAGTCACTGATGCCTCCTCAACAGGTGTTTACCCGTTCAACCAGACTGGCAACTGGGTCCCACCCATTCACAGTCAGGTTAGCCAAACGCAGACGACAATTCTACTCCTGCAGCTTTCTCTCTCGCACTTCCCGCCTGTGGAACTCACTCCCGTATTCTTGCTTTCCTGACGGCTACGACCTCCAGAAATTTAAAAGCAAAGTTAATACTCACCTACTAACCACTGGCCTCTAGCTCTCTCCCCTCCCCTGTATAACCTTCCCTTTCTCTCCGCCCATGTACCTGTCATTGCACCTGCTTTCTCAGTTTTCTATTGTTCCTTTCTAACTAGCTTGTACTCCTCACTCTTTTCTAATTAATCTTTCTACATTTATGTAACCCCCTGCACATCAGTGGCGTTTCTGCCTTGCTCGGGGTGAAATGATTTAAAAAAAAAAAAAAATATTCTAACCATATATTTATATATTTTTAAATATAACAAACAATGAATGCCTATTATGTTTAGTTATGAGCCGTTCCAAACATCGTATTTTAGCTTTAATTTCAGGTGAAAAGAAATTGTCCAAAATCTGAATATTTTTTTTATTGTGATGGTTCTAAGCTTTCAGCTCACATGAGCCACCTTCAGAGAGGTTACAGGGATGTTAACATAAAAACATTCACCATCAAACATGAGATTATCTTGTGTTGACATAAGACATTGCTATACAACAATACAGTCATCGTATAGCAGACGCAAGTCGCAAATTTGTGATGCGGTTGTAATTTTAATTCAACACAAGATAATATCATTTTTGATATTGAATGTCTTTATGTTAACGTCCCTCTCTAAAGATGGTTCATGTGAGCCGAAAAATTCAGAACCAGCATAATAAAAACAAACATCCAAATGTTGGACAATTTTTGTCTTTATTTTCACCTGCAATTGAAGCCAAAATACGATGTTTAGAACGGCTCATGAGTAAACATAATAGACATTCATTGTCTGTTAAATTTAAAAATATATGTTTAAAAAAATATCTCCATACACTATATATATTGATTATATAATTACTTAGTTTTTGGTCATAATGAAATTAGATCAGTACACAGTTGTATTAAAAAGTGTTCAATACAATTATATTGTAGAACTTTTAATATTCTAAACGATTTATTACGCGAAGTTTCTGCCATGTGGTGTCTTCAGGCGATTTGCAATATCTTTTTTTTTTTTTTAATCATTTCACCCCGAGCAAGGCGGAAACGCCACTGATGTGCAGGGGGGTACATACATGTAAAAAGATTAATTAGAAAAAAGTGAGGAGTACAAACTAGTTAGAGAGGAACAACAGAAAGCTGAGAAAGCAGGTGCGATGACAGATACATAGGTGGAGAGAAAGGGAAGGTTATACGGGGGGTGGGGAGAGAGCTAGAGTCCAGTGGTTAGTAGATGAGTATTGACTTTGCATTTAAATTTCTGGAGGTTGTAGCCGTCAGGAAAGCAAGAATACGGGAGCGAGTTCCACAGGCGGGAAGTGCGAGAGAAGAAGCTGCAGGAGTAGAACTGTCGTCTGATTATTATTATTATTATTATTATTATTATTATTACGAATCGCCTGAAGACACCACATGTAAGAAAACCCAGGTCACGTAATGACTAGGAAACTTATTTCAATCTTACATGTTTCACTTTTATTAAAGTTTCGGCAGAAATCCAGAGAGAAATGAAAAAAAGAAAAACAATGTTATTTTATGATTTGGGTTAATTCTTATTGTTCAGATACGTGTCACTTGTATTAAAACAACACATTTTTTAAAAATATATCTGTCAAGAATATTTTGGGACTAAAAGATGTGTAATAGTGTATGTATATGTTTGTAAAGAAACGCTTCTTTAGATTCTAACTTATTTTCTAGGTGTATGTTAGTGTTATATAGCGACAAATAACAAACACGCAAACACGGGTGTATATAAAAATATATCAGTGATATTTTTATTAATGAATGATGGACCGTGTCGCCTAGTGGACAGAGAGTTGAGGGAGCGCTTTTCTAATGGGTTGACGAATGCTTCTAAGGGTCGACGTTGACGAATGGACGAATGACGAATGCGTACCCCCCAATAGCATGTATGCTATTGGGGGCAGCTGTGAACTGCTTCTCTACTGCCGACCAGACTCGACTTCTCTTCTACTGTCGACTTCTGGAGACTTGTCTGTGACTGACTCCCAAGACTGTGTTTTTCGCAGTCTTTATATATCTTCCAAAACCGGGGACTCGTTTCTTCCGGTTTTGCCTTGATCACGCGACGCCTACGTAAATTCTCAGAGACCCTGTCTGTTTGCTCTGAGCTATTTCCGCTCTGCCGGAAATAGGGTCAAAATGACATCCGCTGCTTTCAATGACCGAAAACACCCACGCTTCATCGCCTTCTTCGGGTGGGGCCAGATTATTATATTACATTAGACGGTAACGTTGATTCATATAAGTGGATATGGCTGGATGTGAAATGTCTGTAGATGTCGGTGAATTGTAGCGATGAAGTGTAGCAAGATGTTGCAATAAATTTGTATTTGGTTGTATTTTTGTATTATTCACGTATAAATGTGCGTGTGAATGTTTGCTATCGTCACCATTGTGTGGGTTAGTGAGACGCAGTTAGATACGATAAACTTGTACTTATTGGATTTATCATTAAATTATTTCTGATGCATTTTTGAAAATGGATTTTTAATGATGTTTTACACACAGACAGACAGGCAAACAGACACACACACACACACACACACACATATATATATATATATATATATATAGAGAGAGAGAGAGAGAGTACTGTTCAAAGGATATTAGGACAAGTACTATTTTATCTTTCATGAAGTATCAAAATAAAGTTTAAATTCACCCCTGTCCAAAAACTTTTGCACACTACCGGGAGCGTGCAAAAGTATTAGGACAGGGGTGATTTCTTTAAAAACCTCACTGAAATTCAAATAGAGGGTGTAAAGACAAGTAAATTGCTAAGAAATATTGGTTATTAAAAATTAGGTGTAAAATAAAATGTATTAAAAAGAAGTTATATTTAATTTTTCCTATTTTCTATTAAACAAGTTATTTTGAAACTACTCATTATTCTATTATCCGAGGATATCACACACACACACACACACACACACACACACACACACACACACACACGCATATATATATATATATATATGAGAGAGAGAGAGAGAGAGAGAGAGAGAGAGAGAGAGTAAGAGTACTGTGCAAAAGTATTAGGACAAGAACTATTTTATCTTTTATGAGGCATCAAAATAACGTATAAAATCACCCCTGTCCTAAAACTTTTGCACACTACCGGTAGTGTGCAAATATTTTTAGAACTGGAATGATTTTCTTAAAAACCTCACTGAAATTCAAATACAGGGTGTAATGCCAAGTAAATTACTAATAAATATTGATTTTTTAAAACTAGGTGTAAAAGAAATTTATTAAAAAGAAGTTATTTAAGTTTTCCTATTTTCTATGAAGCAAGTTATTTTGAAGCTACTCATTATTCTGTTACACTTGGATATGACTGACTTTTTTCTCATCCCCCCCACTCTCGAATTGATAAATCTAATGTTACATCGCAAGACCCACAGACATTGTAACATCTTCCAAACGTTCTATTTCTAATTTCCTTATTTTTAAGACAACTTCATGAATTAAAACTTTTTGTAATAACAAGTAGGACTCAATAAAATCCCTTACTATAACTTTTTAAACATTATTATTAAATACTAGCAGTATAGCCCGGCGTTGCTCGGGTGTAATGAAAGCTTTAAAACTAATCCATGGTCCTGGAGCTCGGACTCTTTGGACATTGGCACGAAAAACTAAAAAGCAATAGTTGTTTCCAGTTAAAGCGAAATCGTAGACTGAAAGAAAAATGAATTGATGTATGTCAAATTTTGATTTCCTGGCATCGATATCAAATAAGATTTTTTCGTCGTAAACTGAATTTTGAAGGCTAAATAAGTCCTCTGTGTAAATGGTATCATGGCTGAAACTAAGAACTACAATTATACCTACTTAGAGCCAAACCCGAAGCAAAAACTAAAACAAAAGGGCTGAAAAAATAGACATAGAGGCAGATAAACAGACACTCACACAAATATCTTCCTTTTTATATACATATATATTATCGGTTTTCTGCACTATTGTAAGAACTGCAACCTTGAAACTTCTGAATATCGTTTCTAATGTCTTTGTCTACGAGTGTATTCAAATTTGATTAAAATCGGATCACTCCTTCTATAACCCGATTTTTTCGATTATCGATTTTCGATATTTATCCGGGGGTACCACGACACAAAACCTTGCTAAGAACACTCGCAGACGCTTATAGTACAACTGCGTAAATTTTCAAGAAAATCGGTTCAGCCGTTTCGGAGTCTATAGGTAAGGGACACACACACAAACACACAGACACACACTCATACACACACACACATACAAAGTTCCATTTATAAATAAGTTTAGATATAAATGCATCCTCGTAACAATCTTTATATTATTTTGGAATGTATTTCTATTTTGATCGAGGTATTTTGGGTCTTAGTTCCTATCAATAAGAAACTAAAAAAAGAATACTGAACTGTTATATAATATAGCTCCTTTTATATGGCAGCAAATGCAGTCCAATCTCACAAATTTTTAAGAGACTTGAAGCGACACAAATGATCCTATATTTCAAACATACGCACCGTAATGGGTGCGCTAGAGGGTGCCCTCAGTGATGTCATCGCGAGGATCACTAGGGGGTTTCGGGTCTTTCAACATCATACCCACCTCACCGCGCCGACCCGACCAGAGATGATCAGCCTCCGGCCCACCCTCGATAAGCGCTTTCAGACACTGGAAAATTACGTTTAGGCCCGGTACGAAACCCTGTAAATGCCTCTGATTGGCGACAGTCAGAGGCACTTTCCATTTAGAGGAGAACCGTACATGAGCTCGTCCGAAACATTAATTTAAACGCAGGATTTCGGGGAATTTTAAGTAACAATTTGTTTTGGAATCCAGGCACTCTCTCTTTTGATCCATAACCAATTAGCTGTCCTTTCCGCTGTTTCGGTTATGGACTTGAGTGATTTCCTTCTTTTTACTTCCACTATCCCAATATTTGTTAAGGCTTTGCATAAGAACCTTGCTGCAAATCCTCTAGTCCCCACTTCTATAGGAGTGCAGCTACCCCTCCAGCCTTTAACCCTGCAACTCTCCAGCAGTTCGTTATATTTTAACTTCTTCCTTTCATGAGCTTCTTCTGCGTTTTCTTCCCAGGGGACCGTCAGTTCCCACAAGACTATCTTCTTCAAATTATGTGAGAAGAAAACTATATCTGGACGAAGTTTTTAATAATTTTCACACTGACAAGACACATTCATGTCAGGAGCGGTAGAAGAAAACAGAGTATAGAATACCTAACGAGAAAGTGTGATGTCGGGAGTAAGAATAAATAACTCAACAACAGGAATAGGTTAAATGTTGTATTCCGTGAAAATAGTATTTACAAAGGTTATTAGTATCCAATACAAGAATAAAGGTTAATCGTCTCAACCGTCGTAAGACGTAGTATGAGCAATGGGTACTTCCGGGTCGTCACCGGAAGTCTACGACTGACTTGTCGATCGGCTGCTCGGCACATTCTCTACCCAACGTAGATGCCACCATTACTTTACATAGTAATGGAATAGTCCATGATAGCCGAATAGGCGCGGGCGTCCCAACAGAAAGCTTGGAGAATTTGACACTCATGGGACACATTCAATTGTTTTCTTTTCTACGAAATTTCGACCCTTCGCACATTATCAAAAACTAGAAAATAAGTTTTTGGAGAAATGAAGAAAGACGTGTACCTATGCTTCATTGATTACGCGAAAGCATTCGACAAAATACGACACAAAGAATTGATGGAAATGATAGGCAACCTCGACATTTTCGGCAAAGACATAAGAATAATCAAGAATCTCTACTGGCAGCAAACGGCCTGCATACGGACAGGTAACGACCTCAGTAGATACACAAAGATAGAAAAAGGCGTAAGACAAGGCTGTGTCTTTTCACCGAATTCATTCAACCTATACAGCGAGAATATTTTGAGGACCCTAGATGACACACCAGGATTTGTTAATTAGAGGCCACAACCTGAACAACATAAGATACGCGGACGATACAGTACTGATTGCGGACACGGAAAGGAAACTGCAAGATCTCATACAGAAAGTAGCAGTGGAGAGTGACAAGATGGGACTACAAATAAACTTTAAGAAAACTGAGTGCATGGTCATCAGCAAAAGATACCACCCAAAATGCCAAATACAGGTGGGGGATAACAGAATCAAACAAGTCCAAGAATTTAAGTACCTAGGAAGTGTTCTAACAGGAGATGGAAAGTGCGACACGGAGATCCGAAGGCGAATTGGCATGGCAAAGGACGCGTTCCAGAAGATGAGCAAAATACTAACACACAGGAAGATCTCAATAGAAACGAAGAAAAGAGTGCTAGACTGCTACGTGATGTCAGTTCTTCAGTACGGCTGTGAATGCTGGACAATATCATCGAAAATGAGGACAAAACTGGAAGCGGCCGAAATGTGGTTCTACAGAAGGATGCTACGGATATCGTGGACTGAGCATACAAGCAACGACGAAGTGTTAGAAAGAATGGCAACAAAAAGGAAATTGATGCTGAGCATCAGGAAGAGACAACTGAAGTTCCTGGGACATGCAATGAGGAAGGAAAGCCTGGAGAACCTGATACTGACTGGTCAGATAGAAGGAAGGAGAGACAGAGGAAGGCAGCGGATAACATATTTGCAGGGCCTGATCAGGTGGATGACGGAACGGGGGTTGCCAGGAGCAACAGGAGCAAACATACTAAGAGCCACAAGGGATAGGGAGACGTGGAGATCCATGATCGCCTACGTCCTGAAGGGACAGGGCACATAGAAGAAGAAGAACAGTTTAGTGTAGACATCTTTTAATAATTAACTAATTAGCTTCGTGGAGAAGAGTCGGATTTATACCTTTTTCAAAAATATACGTAGTAAAAGAATATAACGATCCCAACTGGAATTCGAACATGACCAGTTGAGAAGAGGTCATCATTCTGGATAGTGACCATAAAGTCATTACAAAGCCTATGGCTACGTATATACGTGTAATCTTACATATTAACTTAATCACCTATACTTATTTATATCTACATACACACATGTCCATACATCTACATATTTACACACAAATGCGCCTGTGTTTATACTTACATCTATCCAGAGACACACATCTATTCATGCTCACACAAATTCTGCGTTCGAATACTCATATATATATATATTTTATAAAGACGGGGTTTCCATTCGTATATATAGCTTTGTGCGGTTATTTGTTACATTTCATATTGTTCAATATTTGATCGTAACAACCTTAATAAAGCATTGCAATTATAATATTAACTATGAATGCTGGTTGTTATTTTAAGAAGTGGGGGCAAATAAATGCTCAGTTATTCCTTCTCGCTTTCTCTTGCTATATTATGTGGGATGTTCTTCATTTTTCATTCCGTGTCTGCTATCAGCAATGTGTCATCCACGTATCTTACCTTGTTGAGATAATTCCGCCAATAACGAATTCTGGCAAGGTTTCTAGCTCTCTCAGAATTGTTTTGCTGCACAGGTGAAATAGATCTGATGAGAAAACACATCCTTCCCTGATGCCCCTTTCTGTTTTTATTTATCTGCTGTCGGTATGCAAGCGATTTGCTAGCAGTATAGGTTCTTGATTATCTTAATGTATTTACCGAATATGTTTTTATAGCGTAGCTTATCGAACGTCTTTGTGCAGTCTATAAAGCAGAGATGCAGGATCTTCTGCATTTGTATTGCTTTTTCTCGAAGAATTCTGAACATGAATATAGCGTTCCTTATTCCGTTTTTTTAACGAACCTGCACTGTTCTTTTCATATTTTGGGGCCGATTCTGAATCCAGATAATGAGTTTTGTTACGTGGCTCATCAAGCTGATGTTTCAGTGGAGTTCACATTCCTTTGCACCTGGCTTCTTATGTAGTGCTATGGAAATAGATCTGCTTAGGTCCTCCAGTATCTCGCCATAATTATTAAACTACGCCAGTTTTTTAAGAGAAATAATGTATTCCATACTGTTTTAGTATTTATGGCCAAGTGAAAAATTCTAAATAAAAATAGAATGGTTCTTTCGTTATTATTACTTTGCAAAATTTTACAAGGCAAGGAAGCAAAGATGAACTCGCCCGAATTAACCTAAATTGTCTTCATTCTTTCATTGATGAAACTGCAATATAGGTAATTATTAAATCATTTTAAATTCATTTGGTGGACATGTTATGGTGCAGTATTACAAAAGAACTATTCTATTTTCATTTACAATTATTCACTTGGCAATAAATACTAAAAAGTAGTATAAAATACATAATTTTTAAAACACTGGGGTGGCCTAATAATTATGGCCGGTAGTCTATATATATCACCGATTTATGACAAATCAGTTGCGTTTCAATTCTGGCTGTAAGCAACCGGATGTCTAACCGTACTGATGAGCTGTGATACAGCTAAACAGGACTGTCTGCGTATATATATATATATATATATATATATATAGTAGGTAATATCCGGCAGTAATATATATATATTGTGGCGTATATTTCTCAAAACTTAACCATTATTTATTTATTATTTTTTTATTTCTTTATCTCATTTTTTTATTTCACTTTTTAATCTTATTTTTATTCTCATTTTAATAGAGACTGTCTGTTGCTGAGGAGGCGTGAAGTCTCTCTTAGGGATTTCATGTTGAAATGTTCATATATATATATATATATATATATATATATATATAGTCGTCTGCATTGATAGATCTGTTTCGCCGTATCACAGCTCATCAGTACGATGAAATTTTCTGTACAGTACACACAGTAAAAATAACCTTCAGATATTGGAGGCCATCTACATTAAATCCAAACAACCCACACTTAATAAAATCACGTTTAAATCTGGTCATAACACATTACATTGCATTTAAATATATGGTTCTGTCATTATTTCGAGCACCCACGTCTTGTGACGTCATAGAACCGCATTACAAATTTACGAACTGCGTTTGCTATTTTTTGGTTACTGTTATTGTTGCTTAGCAAAGTTTTATGTCAACACAAGATAAAATCGTCGCTGGTGGTGGATGTTTTTATGTTAACATCCTTGTAACCTCTCTGAAGATGGCTCATGTAAGCCGAAAGCTTAGAACCAACTTAACAAAAAATTATCTAAATGTTGGAGAATTTTTGACTTTTTTTCCCACCTGAAATTAAAGCCAAAATACGATATTTAGAAGGCTCATGATTAAACATAATAGACATTCATTGTCTCTTATATTTAACAGTGTATGCTTAGAAAATATATATATGTCTAACCGTACTGATGAGCTGTGATATATATATATATATACACATGGCCGTATCTGACTACCGGGCACACCGGGCACGGGTCAGATCCGATCCATGCAATCATAGTGAAAATGCGGGCAAGAAAAAATGTCTTTGTCAAAAATCAAACTAAGCAATTCACAAAGAACGAAAGAAAGAAAGAAAGAAAGAAAGAAAAACGAAGAAAACATTTGAAGGAAAAATTATACTTTCTGGAAAAGGATGACACCAATGAGGTCATCATGTTGTCAACTAATAAATCCGAGCAATTTTCTCTGTGCCAGGTGTAATTTTAGCATCAGCTACGGCCCTGTATATATATATATATATATATATATATATATATATATATAGTTATCCGCAGGCAGATCGGTTCCACTTTATAACAGCTCATCAATATGATTAGACATCTGATTGTTTCTAGTCAAGATTGAAACCCGACCGAATTGATATCACTCGTCGTTTCAACCTCTGAGCTATGGGTGCTCGGTAGAGGAAGGTGAACTTTTAGCGTGTTTTATATATATATATATATATATATATATATATATATATATATATATATATATTCACATGGTATATCACACGCTAAATGTTTCCCTCCCTTTACAGTGTAAAAGTAAGTTTAATTTTGGGCACACCAAACATAAACAAGTTCTCATTTCAAAATAAATTCTATGGATTTAACTGACTGTAAAATGCTAAGCAAATAAAAAATGTAATGTTTATGTGTATTTAAAGACTGAGCCTTTTTATATACGTTAGAAAATGCACACACACACAGACACACACACAGACACAGACACACACACACACACACACACACACACATATATATATATATATATATATATATATATATATATATAATAGTTCATATATGTAGTAATAAATCAGTCAGAAATTACGACGCGACTTTTTTTTTCGGTACTTAATTTCAGAAGAAAGTTATTGATATTGAAACAAGTGAAAAAAATAAGAGTTATTTGCGTGCATAAAAAGTTATTTGCGTGTATTTGCCTATAT
This sequence comes from Ascarosepion bandense, assembly GCA_037127315.1. NCBI lineage: Eukaryota > Metazoa > Mollusca > Cephalopoda > Sepiida > Sepiidae > Ascarosepion > Ascarosepion bandense. The sequence continues at coordinate 1,389,653 of JBBBDQ010002293.1, read as the reverse complement.
AAGGGATATAAGCCTTCGGGTCCCAAAACGAAAATTTACCATGTCTACATTTTTAAATATTCTTCGAAAATTTCTGAAATTCATTTAGTCAACAAAAAATGTAAGTATTTTCCCTCGTAATTTTGCCACACAAAATATCAGCTCGCGTTTACGCGAAACAGAAGAAAATAGTTTTTTTAATGGAATTTTTTAGCAATTTTTAAACAACAATTTTTGATGTAATTATTTTTTTTTATACAACTGAGTTTTAAAGTGAGGCGGCGACTACAAGCGCTCGGAAATCGCAACACGCTGTATTAATCATCTAATTAAAAAAGTTCTGAGTTGCACGGGCAACGCCGGGTTATGATGCTAGTTACATATATAATAGTGCATATATGTAATAATAAATCAGTCAGTTAAGTGCCATGCTTGATACACGCTTTGGGTGATCATGTCTCGAAAGAGACATGAATAACTGGGCAGAAGATTATCCCGCAGTAGGTTGTTATTTGTGCGTAAGTGAATGCAAGTAATTCAACGGGAATTCGAAATCGGCTCCCCAATTTCTTGCTCCGAGTCGATATCCACTGCATCACGATGCACATCCTCAGTGCTTGATGTAATATAACAGAGCTAAAATTTATAATAATAATTATAATTAATATACATTTGCATTCACACCGTTTGATGCATGAGTTTCATGCTTGTTACCATAATCAGGCACAGATTTAATGTTTAAAATTTACAGCGATCAGTTTTTAATCCACGCCTTACAATTACCACGTGACATTGTGCATAAAATTAAGATATACCAAACATTAGAGACTTTACAAATGCTTTTTCGAAAATCTTAGATGTGGAAACTAAATGCTTGTTGCATATTACTGTCATAATAAAAATGCCTTTACTAATATTTATTGGTCCTGCGCATGACGATAAACTGCATCCGGTAGCAAGTTCTTCGATTGGGAGCTTGTGAGGACCATGAAACCACCTCTTAATTGCTGGGAAAGAAAGAACTGGCGGAAGAATGTAGTTTATCTGAGCACTTTTCGCTAATGCAGTGATAGATCAGTGAGAGGCATGCTATATCCTGTCTGTGGAAAAGAGGTTGGAGATTGAAGAATCATTCATTCCCATTCAAGGACTCAGATGTTCCTGGGCATGACCGTAAACTGCATCCGGTAGCAAGGTCTTCGATTGAGAGGTTGTGAGGACCATTGAACCACCTCTTAATTGCTGTTGTTCTCAAGTCCACCCTGACCCAGAGTGATAGCACCTGTTAGGGTCCCAGCTATGGGGAAATAGTTAACCCCCAAACTGGGGTCAAAACACTATGAAAGAATAAAAATAGACTTTTATAGAAATATATGCATTTTTGAAGAAAAAATATTACCAACAATAAACTTATTACCATAACATTTTTGAAGGAAAAAAATCCAAGCAAAACATTTTTGAATACAAAACTAGAAGACATTTTCAGATTTCTAAAAAAAGAACATTTTCATTAAAATCTTATCTAAATCAACCTTCTCACTATGACTGAACATTAAAAACATATCTTAAAACACCATCTTTTTGGCATTAAATAACCCACAGAGGTTGATATGTTGTTAAACAAAACTCAAACTCAATCTAATATTTATAGTTTGTTATTTTTTTTAAGTTTCAAGCCACATTTATTTTTTATAATCATGTCGCCCCAAGCAAGGCATTTTACTGCCACTGCTGTGCAGGGGGTTACATAGGAGGAATGTTATGAGGAGTGAGAGGTTGCAGGAGTACCAGGAAGAGAGTAGGAGAAGGAAGAGATTACTGATGAGAGTGGGGTGGACGAGGAGGAATGGTATGAGAAGTGAGAGGTTTCAGTGGGTGTCAGGAAGAGAGTAGGAGAGGAAAGAGTTTATTTATGAGAATGGGGTGGATGAGGAGGAATGTTATGAGGAGTGAGAGGTTGCAGGAGCATCAGGAAGAGAATAGGAGAGGGAAGAGAGTACTGAGGAGAGTGGGGTGGATGAGGAAGAATCTTATGAGGAGTGAGAGGTTGCAGGAGTATCAGGAAGAGAGTAGGATAGGGAAGAGAGTACTAATGAGAATGGGGTGGACGAAGAAAAAGCATGAGAGAGAGAGGATGTAAGTTAAGAAGACAGGAGATAACTATTGACTTTACATTTAAATTCTTTGAGATTGTAACCGTCGGGAAAGCAGTTCATGGCTTCTGCTCAGACGAACTTAAGTCACTGGTGCCTCCTCAACAGGTGTTTACTCGTACAACCAGACTGGCAACTGGGTCCCACCCATTCACACTCAGGTTAGTCGAATGCAGACGACAATTCTACTCCTGCAGCTTCTTTTCTCGCACTTCCCGCCTGTGAAACTCACTCCCGTATTCTTGCTTTCCTGACGGCTACAACCTCCAGAAATTTAAATGCAAAGTCAATAGTCATCTACTAACCATTGGACTCTAGCTCTCTCCCCACCACCGTATAACCTTCCCTTTCTCTCCACCTATGCATCTGTCATTGCACCTGTTTTCTCAGCTTTCTGTTGCTCCTTTCTAACCAGTTTGTACTCCTCACTCTTTTCTAATTAATCTTTTTACAGTTATGTAGCCCCCTGCACACCAGTGGCATTTCCGCCTTGCTGGGGGTGAAACGATTAAAAAAAAAAGCAAGTATGCGGAAGAGAATCCCACAGGCGGGAAGTGCGAGAAAAGAAGCTGATGGAATAGAATTTGCGTTTACAATTTATTCGTTTCGCAGTAAAAGGGTGGGACCTAGTTGCTAATCTTCTGGCTCAAGGAAATTCATATATAGTGGGTACCAGTGAGCTAAGTTCATCGGATTAGAAACCGTGAAAGAATTTGTAGAAGAGACAGAATAATATTGTTTTGATATTTCATATTTCAATTAAAGAAATACGAGTATGAAAAAAATTAATATCGCTTAAATATATTTGGTGCAACGAATATGATTGATATAGAATGTTTTTACCTATTTTGTATGTAAATTTCAATATTTAGTTCATATTATGTAAACCTTTCAACAATATCCGGTTTCCGTCATAATTGCAATAAATAATTTTATGTGTCTAATGTTTATGTGGACAGCTGGATATATATATATATATATATATATATATATATCCAGCTGTCCACATAATCATTAGACACATAAAATTATTATGTGGACAGCTGGATATATATATATATATACATATATATATATCCAGCTGTCCACATAATCATTAGACACATAAAATTATTTATTACAATTACATATATATATATATATATATATATATATATATATATATATATATATATATATATATATATGCACCTCGGCGGCGTGGTGTAACGGTTAGCAAGATGGTTTCGCTAGAATCATTATAACTGAGTAGTGAGTTCGATCCTCAGTGGGCACCCGCTAATTTCGTCCGTGTGTCACGCCTAAGCTACACTTAGAAAATCATCTTCCTCCAGGTTTGGTGTTTAGGCACAGGGCTAACAACCTAGCCCCATAAAAAAAAACAGTTTGTTACGGAAACAGCAAAAACGCTGCCCTACACACCATTGGGTGTAACGGAAAGGTTTATTATATATATAATAGCAGTATAGCCCGGCGTTGCTCGGGTGTAATGAAAGCTTTAAAATTAATCCATGGTCTTGGAGCTTAGACACTGCCTAAAGAATATTTGTGTGAAGTTTGGTGAGAATCGGATAAAAATTGTGGATTTGTATAAAGGATATACAGACAGGCCAACAGACACACACACAAACAACTTGCCTTATATATATATATATATATATATATATATATATATATATATATATAATCGATTTTCTGCAGTATTGTAAGAACTGCAACCTTGAAACTTCTGAATATCGTTTCTTATGTCTTTGTCTATGAGTGTATCAAATTTGATTAAAATCAGGCCACTCCTTCAGTAACCCGATTTTTTCGATTATCGATGTTCGATATTTATCGGGGGTATCTCGACACAAAACCTTACTAAGAACACTCGCAGACGTTTATAGTACAACTGTGTGAATTTTCAAGAAATTCGGTTCAGCCGTTTCGCAATCTATAGGTAACGGATACACACACACACACGTTTCATTTATAAATAAGTTTATATATATATATATATATATATATATATATATATATATATCACACCTTGATTTGGCACTCTAGAAAATGGTAAGCAGTAGCTACTCTAGCATCTACGCATCGTTCATTCAGTAATGAATTAGGATACTCTTAGTTACTGGCGTGTGTTCACATGGTACATCACACGCTAAAAGTATGCCTCCTTCTACCGAGCGTCCATAGCTGAGAGGTTGAATTGCCGAATGACGTCAATTCGGTCGGATTTCAATCCTAGCTAAAAGCAATCGGATGTCTAACCTAATGCCTAACTGATGAGCTGTGATACAGCGAAACAGATCTGTTTGCGGATGACTATATATAAGGGAAAACTCAACACATCATTTAGATTGGTTATAAATTATAATTGATTTCTATGAGCTAAATTAGCTCATTTTTTCAGAACACACTATATTCCTTCCATTCGGTACAAATATTTTCCCGGAAACACATTTCTTTACAATGAAAAGGAAAACAAGTAAAAAGATTAAAAACAAAAAACAAAAAACAAAACAAAAAAAAACAAAAAAAAAAGACCTTGGCGTTGTCTCAGTTGGGGATCACTAGACCAGTCGAGAAGAGGTCATCATTCTTGGATAGTGACCATAAAGTCATTACAAGCCTATGGCTACGTATATACGTGTAATCTTAACTATTAACTCAATCACGTATACTTATTTATATTAATATCTACATACACACATGTCCATACATCTTCATATGTACATACAAATGCGCCTGTGTTTATACTTACATATATCCAAAGACACACATCCATCCATACAAATTTTGCGTTCGCGTACTCACATATATATTTTTATAAAGACATTGTTTCCACTCGTATAAATAGTAGTAACATATATGCAGGTATACCAGCAATTCTCACACATACTCACAAAATAATCATATATTTGCATACTTACACACTACATACGTATATTTCTCTAAAAACATGTCCGTACTTATATATATGTGCACATACAAATGTATTATTCATACATGCATTTTTCTGTTTATATCCACATATAATTATTGTGTTCACACGCTCATATATTATATTATATATTTGTTTTAATCGTTTCACCCCAAGCAAATCATTCCACTGCCACTATTGCGCTTGAGGCTACATAGGGGAAGGTAAATAGAAAGAGTGGTTAGATATAGGAAATGTCAGAAGTGGGTTGATAGGTAGTTGGGAGGATGGGAAGAGTGTTTGAAAGAATAGAAGCGAGTTATTTTGTTAGGAGGTGTCTATTGACTTTACATTTAAACTCCTGGAGATTGTAGCCGTCGGGGAAGCAGTCATGTGGAAGGGAATTCCACAGTCGGGAAGTACGAGAAAAGAAACTGTTGGAGTAGAAGTTGCGGTTGCATTTTATCGGTTTCACTGTAAAAGGGTGGGATCTAGTTGATAATCTAGTATCTCGTGCAAATTCGAACCTAGGGGGCACCAGTGATCTGAGTTCATTGGAGCAGAAGCCAGGAAAGAATTTATAGAAGAGACACAGGGAAGCCACATCGCGCCGGTGAGAGAGAGACTGCAGGCGGTCTGCCAAGTCAGTATCGATCACATTACAGACCCTCCGCTGTACCTTGTCGAGAAGCCCGAGGAGAATAGCAGGGGGCACCCGACCAGATATGGCAGCAGTATTCAATGCACGGGCGGATGGTAGATTTATAAATGTGCAGGATAGATTCAGACGGAAAAAAACCCTCCGGGCCCTGCACAGAGAACCGACTTTCATAGCAGCGGATTTAGCAATGAGGTATCTTGAAATATTCGCAAAAATTTGCCTAATTATGAAAAACTACCCCATAATTAGTAAAAAAAAAAAAAAAAAATGATCGTCAGGATATTTATGTTATTAAGAGGAAAAACCAAAAGACTTTTTAATTATTAAATTATGCCTTTTTATCCGTTTTGGAAGCTTCGAAATTTTGGCTAAAATAAATTATTTTTTTGCGTCAACGAGTATACATAAATTAGTATAGAAAATTTTAACCTCTTTTTGAGGTGCGAAACGCACTTCTTTCTTTCTTTCTTTCTTTCCATATTTTCTTTTTTTCTTTCTCATTTGCTTCCTACCTTGGCTTTCTTTCTTCCTTCTTTAGTTTTTTGTTTCTTTGTTTTTGGCTTCTTTGCTTGTTTGTTTGTTTGTTTGTTTGTTTGTTTCTTTCTTTCTTTCTTTCTTTCATATTTATAGTGCAAAATACACTGATTTCTTTCAAAAATCGGATAAATACCAGATTTTAATTAAAATGTAACCTAGTGATTCAGTATATTGGCTTAGTTTAACTATTGATCATTGTTGTGTGTCAGTTAGTTAAGTGCCATACCTGATACACGCTTTGGGCGATCATGTCCCGAAAGAGACATGAATGACTGGGCAAAAGATTATAGATTGCCATTGCTTTCTGCGGTAGACTGGTTGCCAACCAAGGCTATACAACAATCTGTTCTATTATTTAAACCATAACAAGGGGAAAGAGACGGACTAATACTTTTTCCAAGGGTATTTGTGCGTAAGTGAATGCAAGGAATTCAACTGGAATTCGAACTCGGTTCCCCGATTTGTTGTTCCGAGTCGATATCCACTTGCACCACAACGCACATCCGCCACTATTGCACTCTACGTGTAGACCAGTAAAGGGGAACACTAAAGTAACACAGAGGCGACGAGGAAAGGAGCCAAATGGCTTTTTTTTTTCGGAAAGGGAGTGTCCAACAACCATTCCTTGAGGCCCCACGCGCTACCACAGGGACAATTGTGTGCGGACGTTTGTTCTCCTCCGAAGGAAGCCAACTCGATCGAAAGCGACAACGAAGACCACGACCACGACCACGACGGCATCGATGAGCAGAGTGGAACAGACAAGGGCGAGAGATCGATCGAAAGAACAAGCGTACGAACGAACAACACCTTGCCTGCGCGAACAAAACACGACCTACGACGAAGGCGGTGACGGCGACGAAAGCGGCAAAGACGGCAGTGCGCTACGGTGTTGGCAGTAGGAACGAGACGAATGACGAACGTTCAGCGAAAGTTAACAGTAACTGCGAGGTCAAACAAGCGAAAAAAAATGAAAAAAAAAAAACATAGAGAAAGAGAGAAATGACGCGCAGAGTAGTGAATGCATGAAGTGTACCACCATTTTGCGCCAACTTACCGACCTCGAGACGCCAACCGACACGTACGGACATTATTGTTTATACTTTTCTATAAAATGTAACTAAGTAAACCCCTCCCAATGCATAATCTCATAGAAATAGGAAAATTAAAACTGGTCCTTTTTATATGTTAGAATCACTTCGCTTGTTTTGAAATAGCACTGACCTAAAAACATCAGTTTCATAACCGGTTGTGATCGTAAGGTCCCTCCGCAACTGAACCTCTGACCATACGCCCAGATTGCAGACATATCATCTGAAAATCTCGTATTCGCCCCCAGTCTATGATATAACTTCGCAATCTATGATAAGGGATCTACACACTACCACATCTCAATTTTTATAAGGTAGTATTCATATAAAATACAAATATTGCAACCTAAATATGTACAATAGTGGATCATAGGCAATTTTATACCATATTTAAATTTTTGTAGAAAAATCAAATATAAATACAATATATCGAAATAAAAATTAGAGACATGTCACCCATAGATCATTGCTTCTGAACCCTAGAACACTAACCATGCCTATACAGTTTTCTTCTTCTATGTGCCCTGTCCCTTCAAGATGTAGGCGATCATGGCTTTGCACGTCTCCCTATCCCTGGTAGCTCTTAGCACGCCTTCTCCTGTTACACCATGCAACCCTCGTTCTGTCAGCCACCTGCTCAAGCCCATAAATCTAGATTATAAATGCATAGAAACTAGCATGGTCGCAAAATGAGGGATCAGTTTATATATTAATTATAATATAGATTTGATCCCCCACTTTATATCCACATTATAATTTCCTATAAACTGTTGAAATACATTTTCTTCTATGTGCCCTGTCCCTTCAGGACGTAGGTGATCATGGCTTTCCACGTCTCTCAATCCCTGGTGACTATTAGCATGCCTTCACCTGTTAGACCAAGCAACTCTTGTTCCATCATCCAATTGATTAGGTTCTTCAAATATGTTATCCGTTGCTTTCCCCTGTTTCTTTTTCCCTCTATCTGGCCTGTTAGTATCAGGTTCTCCAAGCCTTCATTCCTCATTGCATGTCCCAGGAACTTTAGTTGTCTCTTCCTGATTCTCAGTATTAATTTCCTTTTTGTTTCCATCATTTCCAAAACCTCATCATTGCTCACATGCTCGATCCATGATATTGGCAGCATCCTTCGGTAGAACCACATTTCAGTTGCTTCAAGTACACAACGCAAATTTTCTTATTTTTAATTACCATTTTCAGTACCTCATTTTCTTACATAAATAATATGTTTTTTCAGTTCCTATTAATTTTTACTCGAATTATAAAGTTTGAAGTGCCTGCAAGTATCATATTTCAAATGAAGATTTATATTATTTTAATTGATATTTTCAAAACCGAGTATGATTACCCATTGTTAGTAGTGGTGGAAATTGAATTGACGGTTAGTATTCTAGGGTCAAACAAAAAAACAACATTGTCATGTGGGAACTTTTAACATAACTTTTTCTTCTTAAAATGTTGAATGTTTTCACCACGCTCAACATTATGAATACAAAATAATGAATTTTATATTGTATTTTATCTAGACTTCAGTCAGTTAAATTATTATAAGTGATCTTTCGAGACATGACTGACTAGGCAGAAGATTTCTCGCAATTGGTTACATTTACTTTCTTCGGTAGACTTGTCCCCAACCAAGGATATAGAACCCAATCTCTCCAGCAATTTAAACCATAACTCTAAGGAAAAGATATAAAGTCATAGCTTTGCCAATGATATCTAAACATATTTATAAATGGAACTTTGTGTGTGTCTGTGTGTGTCAGTTACCTATAGACTCCGTTAACTATAGACTCCGAAACGGCTGAACCGATTTTCTTGAAAATTTACACAGTTGTACTATAAGCGTCTGCGAGTGTTCTTAGCAAGGTTTTGTGTCGAGGTACCCCCGATAAATATTGAAAATCGATAATCGAAAAAATCGAGTTATAGAAGGAGTGGTCCGATTTTAATCAAATTTGATACACTCGTAGAAAAAGACATAAGAAACGATATTCAGAAGTTTCAAGGTTGCAGTTCTTACAATAGTGCAGAAAATCGATAATATATATATATATATATATAAAAGGCAAGATGTTTGTGTGTGTGTCTGTTTATCTGTCTGGATGTCCTTTATAAAAATCCACAATGTATTAGGACCATGGATTAGTTTTAAAGCTTTCATTACACCCGAGCAACGCCGGGCTATACTGCTAGTCTGTGTATAAATGAATGAAACGAAATCGACTCTAATCGGCTCTCCGCTTTTTCATAGCAATTACACCACAACATACATCCGTGTTTTCTTCGTCTTCTATGCGCCATGTCCTTTCAAGACG